>CALNHX010002672.1:0-171639 GCA_940337035.1 Agriotes lineatus
TGATTTCGCCCCGTGATTTCACTAGAATTAATTATTTTACTCTCTTATATAAATACGCGTATTCTGTCCGTTAAGAATGGTTTATCGCCTAGTATATAGCTGGAAATTTCCTATCGAGTTGTTGATCAATTAAATTAATCGTTTTAGTGTTTAAAAATTATTTATAAGACAGGCGAAAATTTTAAAGCTATACGGAAAAGAGGCAAGTTCTATCGTAAAATATACGGGCTACAAATTTGAGTTTAGCGGTTATTATCCATTTTCATATTTGAAATGCCAGAACATGACGAATTTTCGGTTGTATAAAGAGGTTTTCGCGCTAGTATTTGAATGGGTTAAATTACGCGATTTTTCTAAGTTCCCTTTTTAAAACAGGTCGAGACATGTGTTTTGTAATTAGAATCATACATCGAATATTTAAATCAAATAATTTAAAAACGCTACAATGAAATTTATACTGTATTTATCTTGATGCTACAATGAAATTTATACTGTATTTATAGCAAATGCTCGTTTCCTGGAATAGTCTGTTGTTGACTAATTGTTAGCGGTTTAGCCTGAGGCTCTTCTCAGTGCATCGTTTAGAAAACGCCTGCCAGAACCTGTATGTTTACACGGATTGCTTTGGACCTCGGTGCATTTTCAAACAAAGAACCAGATTCTAGAAATTCATCGAGTTACAAATTTGAGTTTAATATATTCCTGACATACTTCTATTGTGCCCTCGCCCATATAAAATAAGACATACGCATTAAATAAATGTTTTTATTGTATAAGAATGGTTGTCCCCATAAATTTGAATAAAAACAGACAATTTCGTTGAAAAAAAATAGCTTTTCAATATCGTTTGCAAATAAGACAAGGGATACTTGTAAAAATATAAGTCAAACCATTTTTTTTTGTAAAAATTTACGAAAAGACGTAATTGTTGGCGACAAATGAAAATAAATTTGAATAAAAACACGCAAAAATTACGAAAAGACGTATGTGTTGGCGACAAATTAAAATAAATTTAAATAAAAACGCACAATTTCGTTGAAAATCTTTACAAAGCGACTTTATAGTACCGAAAAAATGATGTAAAAAAGTTTTAAGAGTTATTTCTAAGCATAATTTTGCAAACGTTTAACAAATAAACCGTAATTTTTTAAAGTACATCACACAATTATGAAATCGTAGTTCAATTTATATAAATTTTCGATACTTTGTATGTGAAAAATGGCTTCAATTACTAATATATGAATAAAATCATGCAATTTCCAAAGCATTTCGTTTAAAATTTTAGAAAATCGACAGCATCTCCCATGAAAATTTATAAAAATCGGCATCTTGTCACATTAAATTCTGCAAAAACGACAAAAAACAATATTTTTATACAACTTTCACTGAAAAATAGTAACATTTTACGAAAATACGTCTGTGTTGACGACAAATGAAAATAAATTTGAATAGAAACACGCAAAAATTACGAATAGACGTATGTGTTGACCCCCAAAGTAACAAAAATTTGAATAAAATCACACAATCATACAGCATCTCACATAAATTTTCACAAAAATCGACATCATGTCACATAAATTATACAAAAACTGTCATCATATCACTTGAAATTATACAAAAAACGACATTTTCATTCAACACACGATGAAAATTGAACAAAAATCACGCAGTCATTCAGCATCTCACATAAATTTTCACAAAAATCGACATCATGTCATATAAATTATACAAAAACTGTCATCATGTCACTTGAAATTATACAAAAAAACGACAATTTTACTAAACACACGACGAAAATTGAACAAAAATCACACAATTACACGCCATCTCACATAAATTTTTACAAAAATCGACATCATGTTACATAAACTATGCATAATTTTGCAAATGTTTTACACTTTTTATAAAATGCACCGCTCAAAATTAAAAGAAATAGCAATTTTCATTGAAAAAATCTACTACCACAATCATTTCATTAAACAAAATTCAAAAAATCTTATACTTTTGACGGAAATATATGTATGTTGACCACAAATTAACATAATTTTTAAATAAAAACGCGCAATTCGTTGAAAAAAATATTCTGACACCACCAAAACACGCAATTTCATTGAAAAATATATATATGTTGTCCACAAATTAACATAAATTTGAATAAAAACACGTAATTTTGTTGAAAAAATGTTCTGGCCCCGTCATTTCACTTAAAATTTTACAAAACTGCCATCATAACACTTGAAATTATACAAAATATATGTATGTTGATCACAAATTAACATAAACCTGAATAAAACACACAATTTCGTTGAAAAGTTTGCAAAAGTTTTACACTTTTTATAAAATGTGTCGCTCAAAATTAAAAGAAATCACAATTTTTAAATTATATCACGCCATTATGAAATCGTAGATTGATTTTTTTTGAAATTTTACACTTTGTAACTGTAAAATAACTTCAAATACTAATATTTTAGCTTTAGATTTTGTAATTATTGCAGATTCGTGAAAAACAAAAGCAGAGTAGAAATAAAAAACACAAACACTTTCTAATAAACAAATATATTGTTCTTATTTCGTATAATACTTAATAATATAAAAATAAATGTACAGCTGAATGTCTCATTTTTCTAAAAATCCGCTAGCAATTTACAAAACTGTAGTTGGAGGTGTACAACATTTCAAATTAAAAAGGCTGCAAGTAATAAAATCAGAAGTTTAAGACGCTCCCAAGCCAGTCGCACAATTCTTGTAGGAAGTTTGATCAGAAGCAAAAACAGGGCGTTTCACATTCAACAGACTCGGGCTTGTTTGCAATATTTTCTGAACTTCCATTGTATTCATTGCGCCACCAATCGGATAAAATTAGTATGTTTTCCAATGCACACACCGGCGAACAGATATTGTGATTAAGACAGCGTACGGCAGTAGCAGTTTTTCGCAGAACTTTTAAAGATGGGCACTCGAGATATTCCAGATTCACGACGATTTTATTCAGAAAACTTAGAACCTCCTTTTTTTCTTGACCCTTTGCAAATTATGTCACTCTGCCCTATTTCGTTAAAAAAGGCATAAACTATCTGGAGCAGAGTCACCACGGTCTAGCATGGGATACTGGTTCTATACATTTTGATGAATTTGAAACCGAGCTAGCAAGAGTTCTCAAAAAATTTGAAAAAGTGTACGTTAAGGGTCAAGAAAAAAAGGAGGTTCTAAGTTTTCTGAATAAAATCGTCGTGAATCTGAAAGATCTCGAGTGCCCATCTTTAAAAGTTCTGCGAAAAACTGCTACTGCCGTACGCTGTCTTAATCACAATATCTGTTCGCCGGTGTGTGCATTGGAAAACATACTAATTTTATCCGATTGGTGGCGCAATGAATACAATGGAAGTTCAGAAAATATTGCAAACAAGCCCGAGTCTGTTGAATGTGAAACGCCCTGTTTTTGCTTCTGATCAAACTTCCTACAAGAATTGTGCGACTGGCTTGGGAGCGTCTTAAACTTCTGATTTTATTACTTGCAGCCTTTTTAATTTGAAATGTTGTACACCTCCAACTACAGTTTTGTAAATTGCTAGCGGATTTTTAGAAAAATGAGACATTCAGCTGTACATTTATTTTTATATTATTAAGTATTATACGAAATAAGAACAATATATTTGTTTATTAGAAAGTGTTTGTGTTTTTTATTTCTACTCTGCTTTTGTTTTTCACGAATCTGCAATAATTACAAAATCTAAAGCTAAAATATTAGTATTTGAAGTTATTTTACAGTTACAAAGTGTAAAATTTCAAAAAAAATCAATCTACGATTTCATAATGGCGTGATATAATTTAAAAATTGTGATTTCTTTTAATTTTGAGCGACACATTTTATAAAAAGTGTAAAACTTTTGCAAACTTTTCAACGAAATTGTGTGTTTTATTCAGGTTTATGTTAATTTGTGATCAACATACATATATTTTGTATAATTTCAAGTGTTATGATGGCAGTTTTGTAAAATTTTAAGTGAAATGACGGGGCCAGAACATTTTTTCAACAAAATTACGTGTTTTTATTCAAATTTATGTTAATTTGTGGACAACATATATATATTTTTCAATGAAATTGCGTGTTTTGGTGGTGTCAGAATATTTTTTTCAACGAATTGCGCGTTTTTATTTAAAAATTATGTTAATTTGTGGTCAACATACATATATTTCCGTCAAAAGTATAAGATTTTTTGAATTTTGTTTATCGAAATGATTGTGGTAGTAGATTTTTTCAAAGAAAATTGCTATTTCTTTTAATTTTGAGCGGTGCATTTTATAAAAAGTGTAAAACATTTGCAAAATTATGCATAGTTTATGTAACATGATGTCGATTTTTGTAAAAATTTATGTGAGATGGCGTGTAATTGTGTGATTTTTGTTCAATTTTCGTCGTGTGTTTAGTAAAAATGTCGTTTTTTTGTATAATTTCAAGTGACATGATGACAGTTTTTATATAATTTATATGACATGATGTCGATTTTTGTGAAAATTTATTTGAGATGCTGTATGACTGCGTGATTTTTTTTCAATTTTCATCGTGTGTTGAATGAAAATGTCGTTTTTTGTATAATTTCAAGTGATATGATGATAGTTTTTGTATAATTTATGTGACATGATGTCGATTTTTGTGAAAATTTATGTGAGATGCTGTATGATTGTGTAATTTTATTCAAATTTTTGTTACTTTGGGGGTCAACACATACGTCTTTTCGTAATTTTTGCGTGTTTCTATTCAAATTTATTTTCATTTGTCGTCAACACAGACGTATTTTCGTAAAATGTTACTATTTTTCAGTGAAAGTTGTATAAAAATATTGTTTTTTGTCGTTTTTGCAGAATTTAATGTGACAAGATGCCGATTTTTATAAATTTTCATGGGAGATGCTGTCGATTTTCTAAAATTTTAAACGAAATGCTTTGGAAATTGCATGATTTTATTCATATATTAGTAATTGAAGCTATTTTTCACATACAAAGTATCGAAAATTTATATAAATTGAACTACGATTTCATAATTGTGTGATGTACTTTAAAAAATTACGGTTTATTTGTTAACCGTTTGCAAAATTATGCTTAGAAATAACTCTTAAAACTTTTTTACATCATTTTTTCGGTACTATAAAGTCGCTTTGTAAAGATTTTCAACGAAATTGTGCGTTTTTATTCAAATTTATTTTAATTTGTCGCCAACACATACGTCTTTTCGTAATTTTTGCGTGTTTTTATTCAAATTTATTTTCATTTGTCGCCAACACAAATTTTTTACAAGAAAAAATGGTTTGACTTATATTTTTACAAGTATCCCTTGTCTTATTTGCAAACGATATTGAAAAGCTATTTTTTTCAACGAAATTGTCTGTTTTTATTCAAATTTATGGGGGACAACCATTCTTATACAATAAAAACATTTATTTAATGCGTATGTCTTATTTTATATGGGCGAGGGCGCAATAGAAGTATGTCAGGAATATATTAAACTCAAATTTGTAACTCGATGAATTTCTAGAATCTGGTTCTTTGTTTGAAAATGCACCGAGGTCCAAAGCAATCCGTGTAAACATACAGGTTCTGGCAGGCGTTTTCTAAACGATGCACTGAGAAGAGCCTCAGGCTAAACCGCTAACAATTAGTCAACAACAGACTATTCCAGGAAACGAGCATTTGCTATAAATACAGTATAAATTTCATTGTAGCATCAAGATAAATACAGTATAAATTTCATTGTAGCGTTTTTAAATTATTTGATTTAAATATTCGATGTATGATTCTAATTACAAAACACATGTCTCGACCTGTTTTAAAAAGGGAACTTAGAAAAATCGCGTAATTTAACCCATTCAAATACTAGCGCGAAAACCTCTTTATACAACCGAAAATTCGTCATGTTCTGGCATTTCAAATATGAAAATGGATAATAACCGCTAAACTCAAATTTGTAGCCCGTATATTTTACGATAGAACTTGCCTCTTTTCCGTATAGCTTTAAAATTTTCGCCTGTCTTATAAATAATTTTTAAACACTAAAACGATTAATTTAATTGATCAACAACTCGATAGGAAATTTCCAGCTATATACTAGGCGATAAACCATTCTTAACGGACAGAATACGCGTATTTATATAAGAGAGTAAAATAATTAATTCTAGTGAAATCACGGGGCGAAATCAATTTTTAAAAAATGCATATACCTTTAATCACATCAAGCTGCACATTTCAGTTCTTAAAATTTAAATTTTCGAAAAAATAAGTTGTTTAAAACACAGACTCGTAGCGTCACAGTAGTGAAATGGCTTTCAGCTATTCACATTAAAATTTGTTCAGTTTCCGTGGCTCTGTGTCACTAGAGGTTGTAGTTGATTTGTGAACACGAACGTAAGGGGTTCAAATCCCGGTCGGGCTGAGATTTTTTTAAATATAAACAGCCATTCTGCAATGCAAGAGAGAGACAGCAGCTTCGAAGAGCTAGATAGATCTATCAGTTTGAATTTCAAATATTTCCGCGAAAATTCAAAATTAAAAACGACTACAGTGCGAAGTGTGCACGCAGAAAACAAAGATGGACGACACACCGCGAAGTTTAAATTCAAAAACTGGGACTTAGAAAAAAATCTGAAAACATTTAAATTTCAAATATTCGCGCCAGAAATCCAAGATGGCCGCCGCGTAACTTAATCAGTAGCAAATTAAAAATGGCCGCGCGTAATTTAATCAGTAGCACATATGTAAATTACATATCAAACTTCATATGTGATTAATTAGATCAAACCGCGAAATTAATTAGATCAAACCGCGAAATTAATTGGGTCAATCCGCGAATTAAAATTAAAACCGCGAAATCAGCGAATAAAACCGCGAATAAAACCGCGAATTACACCGCGAATCAAAATTTGATTGACAGCTATCAAAAACAAGGTGCCCCTATTCTACTTCACAGTATCGGATAGCCCATAGTAATGCAGTTTTGCCAGCAATAATTTGTGATTTATTACATCAAACGCTTTACTATAATCTAATAGAACTAATATTGTGACTTTGGCTTCATCTATAGCTTGAGCAATGTCGTTAGATATATTCAGTAAAGCTGTAGAAGTACTATAAGGACTTCTAAATCCAGATTGGATAGGTGGTAAAATATGTTTACTGGCATATTGCGATAGCTGTTTAAAAACAATCTTTTCCACTACTTTCGACATTGTAGGAAGTATACTTATTGGTCGAAGTTTACTTACACTACACGGATTAGCCACTTTTGGAGTAGGTATTATAGTTGACATTTTCCACACATCAAGTACGACCGACTGTAGGAGAGAACTGTTTATTTATGCGTTAGCGCGTTTTTACAGTAAGGTATGACCAATTTCAATAACTTTAAGTTAATTCCATCCCTTCCTTCAGCATTGGACTTCAGATTTTCAACGATACTCAATACTTCAGCTTCCGCTACTTGATTGTAATTAAATTTGATATCGCACTTCACATTGTTTTTATAAAACATCACTAAATTGTTATCAACACTGGGCGTACTTAATGAATTGAGAAAATAATTATTGATGGAGTTAGGCTCGGAGAGGTGTAACTGAATAGATGGTTTATTAGTTTTGTGTATGTTGAACTTTCTAAGACTGCTCCACAATTTCTTCAGGTTATCCCTATTATTATTGAGCTCAAACTGAATATAGGCTTTCTTCTCCCTTCTAATATCTGATGTTAGATAGTTCCTAATATTCTTATAGAATATGTAATCCTTGTCTGTTTTAGTATGGAGAAATTTTTTGTAGGCTTTATCTTTTAAACGTGACATTTCTCTAATAGTAGGGGTGATATAAGGTCAACCAGGTTTTTTCGCTGTTACAGTTTTCAGGGGTGCATGTACATCAAATAGAGAGATGACAGTATTATTCAGAAACAAAAGTTTATCATTTAAATCTTCTAAAGTATATACAAAATCCCAGTTGATTGCAGCAGCATCTCTAGCGAATAAATTAAAATCAAATTGATTAAAGTCCCTATAAGTCAGTTTAAGTGGAATGTTCTTATTTGTTGAGCATTTTATCGTACAGTGGGTAAGTCTGTGGTCGGTCATGTTGAGTAAATCGGCTGTGCCACATTCGCCAACATTTACATTCTTGCTGATACAGATAATATCCAAAAGAGTACATGTCGTATCTGTGACTCTCGTGGGTTCATCTACAATTTGTAACAAATTGTATATTTCCAAAATATTCATAAGGTGCTTACAAAGCCGAGAATCTTTTTTATACATATCAATGTTGAGATCGCCTACCATAACAACTTTATCTACTCCTGAATTTATATGACATAAGGTAGATTCAAGTTCATCCAATGTTGAAATATTGCCGTCTGGAGGTCTGTATATTACGCCGAAGTCGGTTTTTTCGCCATCAATTGTAACATTAATCCAAAGCTGTTCCAGTTGAGATTCCAGGAAGCACGAGGTGTCAATCAATTTGCCCTTCAAATCTCTCATTCATTAATATCATAGTAATCATATGCGCTTGATAAAGCAACCGAAAAGTAAATTGAATAGTGATATATACAAAGAAAATTTGAGAAATTTCTACAATTCAGTTATTTGATATTGCCGCCTGTGAAAAGATGCGAAAAGTATCCATAAATGAACGCGCCTTTCTCACGGACCAACGAACTTTAAGAAAAATGTTTGTTGGGCACGTTGATCCTGTGATGTCTAAGAAATTATTTCGACGAGAGGACATAAACGTTAAAAATACTACGGTACGTGGTGCTAACTCAAATTTAGAGAATGCATCAAATAGTGAGAATGAATTGCATGAAGTAAATGTATCTGAATCTGCGTCAAAGTAACCTGGGCTATAAACTCCTTTCTCCCCTTCAAGTCGCCAGGAGTGGACGGTATCTTTCCAGCCCTGCTACAATGGGGACTGGACCTGATGCTTGTTCACCTGATACGCATCTACCTGGCATGTGTCGCTTTTCGATATATACCGGAGAGCTGGAGAGAAGTGAAAGTAGTTTTTATATCTAAACCAGGGCGTATGGATTATACTCAGGCCAAATCATATCGTCCCATTAGTCTTACATCCTTCTTACTAAAGACGCTTGAGAGACTTTGTGACAGAGAAATACGGGAAAGGGTGCTGGCTTTACACCCATTGCACCCGAACCAACACGCCTATATCTCAGGGAGATCTACTGAATCGGCGCTACATGCTGTAGTGAACCGTATTGAGAGATCACTAGACAATAAAATGTCCACTCTGGTAGTTTTCATTGATATTGAAGGAGCCTTTGACAAGGCTTCCTTTGAGAGCATTAACTCTGCCTTACGCAGGCATGGTGTGGCACCCACTTTCTGTGAGTGAATAAAACACATGCTTATGATGAGAGCAGTACAATTTAATGTAGGAGACTATTCAACACTATAAAATATAAGCCAATCACATTGCAGACATTTGCTTTTTTCAACCAATAACAGCAGTATATCACTGAATATTGGGCACCATGCAAAATATTCACAAAACAATGTACGTACTCAAAAAATAAATAGCCTTGTTGCGAAGTATCGCTTAGCAACGATGTTCTGTCCTTAGTGATATCGCTAGGTTACGTACCACTAAACCCCAACAAACTTTGTGGCTTGTTTTAAAAATTTTAAAATGCTGTGTTTTGGAAGTATTCCGCTGAATTTAATTGAGAATGAATAATTATATTGATTGTTGGATTCTTTTTCAATAAAGTTAATCGTTATGTATTAATATTGTTAAATAGTCGTCCCAAATACCACTCGAAGTGGATATATTTTTTTAAAATATTTTGCCATTTCCATAGAAATTATTGCAAATTTCACTCAACAAAATCACATTTAAATGTCACTCACCTTCGGCTCGTAACATTTTTGATGTGATTTTGTATCGTGAAATTTAAAAGCAATAATTTACATGGAAACGACAAAATATTTGTCAAAAATATATCCACTGCTTGTGGTATTACCCTTGACAACTCCATTAGAGGTGTTGTGACGAAGGACTGTCCGCAAGAGGGGGTTCTGTCTCCACTACTGTGGAATACAGTGGTAGACAGCCTTCTAAGCACACTCAATGATGCTGGATTCTATACTACTGGATATGCGGATGACATCGTCATGCTAATTACTGGTAAGTTTGAGGGCACGCTCTGTAACTTGATGCAGACAGCTCTTCGAATAACAGAAACATGGTGTAATGAACAGTCACTCTCTGTCAATCCTTCAAAGACAGAAATGGTACTTTTCACAAATAAAAGGAAGGTGGGACCTTTACGTAGACCTCTCCTATTCAACACTTCTCTCAGCTTTTCAGACAATGTCAAATACTTGGGAGTTATTTTTGACAGACAGCTGAATTGGGAGAAACATTTAAAAGTTAAAACTGAAAAAGCATGCATGGCATTCTGGCAGTGTCGCCGCGCTTTGGGTAAATCCTGGGAACTCTCTCGTCGAATTACCTTGTGGCTGTATACTGCTGTGATAAGGCCCATGCTATGTTATGGAGCACTTGTCTGGTGGCCCAGGGTCAGACAGGCTGCGGCAGCAAGTAAACTAGGACATGGGCAACGTCTTGCCTGTCTTGGTTCTACAGGTGCTATACGCTCAACCCCTACGGCCGCTTTAGAGGTGGTCTTATGCCTTCCACCACTTGATCTTTTTGTGGAGGAAGTAGCCGTAAGGACCGCCTTGAGGCTGCGCTACCAAGGGCTGTGGCACACAGCAGGCAGGGGAGGCAGGCATACCCGCATCCTGAATGAGGCCGTCGACAAGATCCCTCTTCTGGACGCTATAGTAGATTACCTCCCTCTACAATATGCCTTCAACAGACAATTTAACGTCTATGAAAAGGCCGGGTTTACCCAGGATATAGATATATCCATCTTTACTGATGGATCTAAAACAAAGCATGGAACGGGTGTCGGAGTTTTCTCTGACGATCTGAACCTCCGCCAAAGCATACCACTAGGCAAAATGGCCACTGTCTTCCAAGCGGAAGTAATTGGAATAATGCATGGTGCAAAAGCAATTCTTGAAAGGAACATCGAGAATCAATGTATTGGTATCTTCAGTGACAGTAGAGCCGCTTTACTAGCCCTGGGCAGTTGCAAAATTACCTCAGGTGTGGTACTGCAGTGCCGTGAAGCTCTCGAGGATATCTCAAAAAATAATGTCGTTTCCCTTGTATGGGTGAAAGGACATGACGGTAACTACGGCAATGAGGAGGCTGATGAGACTGCGAGACTGGCTTCCGGACAACCTCTCTGGGGGCCAGAACCCGTAACCCCTATATCCCTGACAATATTAAGCTCTATGCTATATCAAGAAACCTTAAACAACTTCATACGAAGATGGGTTAACATGCAAAGCTGCCAGCAAGCAAGAGCTGCTATTACAGCGCTCTCGCCAAAGACAGCCAAATATTACTTGCAACTGTCCCGAAGAAACCTTCGACTAGTCGTGGGTATCCTATCTGGACACTGCACTCTAAACAAACATATGCACAGGATGGGACTAATGGACAGCCCAAACTGTCGCGGATGCAACGAGGATGACGAGACAGCAGAACACGTTCTGTGCCACTGTCCAGCTCTCGCAAGAGTCAGAGGATCCATGTTGGGGGACTTCTGGCCCGATATGGTCAGAATTAGCAACACTCCAGTTGCGGTTGTCCTTCAAAGGATTGGATGGCTTGAGTGATATCCAACTTGGAGAGCTGCTGGGAGGTAGCACAATGGGCCCACTTAATGCGGCCTAAGTGCGTGTGAGGTAACTCACCCTCCATTTTTAATCCAGAATCCAGAATCTGCGCCAAAATATCAACAAAGACGATCGCGAACCTTTTAATCAGCCTGGAGCTTCAACATCATCAACAATACCAACTCCAATATCTAAACAGCCTTAAATGAGCAATTAATTACCCACATTGGCCAAAACATGTGACAGATTTGTGGTTTCGAATAGATGAACCGCTGCAGCTATCACCGCTGTCGTTTTACAAGATGTAGGAATGATTATTTATCAAAGGTTGTACATCGAGGGTAACTGATAAACGTAAACTCCAAAGGGAGAGAGTAAAAACTCGTGTTGCATTGTACGAAACAATGAGGGTAAAGTAGTCCGTGCTCTATTTTTCGATGGTAGAGACAAGACACTGGTAATGGAACATAATTAAAGTAAGCACAATTGCCGAACTATTGTACAAGAACATCTGGCATTGATTGAAGAACCAGGACCACATTATTTAGGACATGTTACACCATCTTCGGATTCTGAGGCTAACTAGGACCTAGGCGTATTCTTAAAGCTCGACAAGCCAAAGACAATAATTGTACAAAACTAATCATAATTCCGCCGCTTAATTTTGCTGCCACTGACTACATTGACATCATTAACTGGCAGACACTTAAAATAACCGAGCTTCCTACTTTAAAAGATATCTCTGATGAAGATTTAAATTTTCTTATTGAGCAGGAACAAACACCGGTGGTACATTTTTCAAGATTTTCCTGCCGCACAGAATTAGTGGAGCGATGTGTAAAATTAATAACCGAGCCTAGCACATCTGTCGTAGGACCTGACTTAAGAGATGGTTGCATCCGAATCAGAATCAAATCAAGACAAGGTTGCGAAGTTTTGAAAATAAATGAAATTTTCAAGTAATTTAAAGGTTTAGAGTTGCTGTATTATGGTCCAATTTTACACGTTGTTATATTTTTGCGTTTATCCTTTATCTAATAGACGTGTCTGTCTGGGACGCTGTTTTAGCACCAAACCGTAAGAGATAGAGAAAAAAGTTATTAAAGTTATATATTTGGAATGGTCACGTCAGGTCAGGAACCGAATTTCAGTCGTCGCGTGACACTTCCGGTTTTCGAGAAATCACGTGATTTCCGTCCGTCCGGGACGCTGGTTAGTCCGGGACGGTCTTTTTTGTTTTATTAAATGCGACATTTGTTTCACTAGACTACTAGTTTCAATTTAATATAATAAAATTTATTTAAAAAATGTATTAGTGCTTATTCACGTATGTCTAAACTGGCATAACTATTAGCATTGCATGGTAAATCGGGCAAAAGTTGCACGCAGAAAACATTATGCAAATTAAAGGAGTTTTTGCAAATACGGGTAATGCGTTATAAAAAAAATTAAAAACATTTTTTAATCATTTTTTGCGCTACCCTACAAACGAAAGCTGATGGTATAGCTAGATTTTTGATATCCATCCAAGCTCATACCATTCGTATTGGCTTGTTGACCGTAGAGAGTTCCATTGTTTCCACGATTGCCTTTGTCGTGACTATGCCCAGGCAGCCTGTTGAGGCACTTTAAACCGTCCGTTAGGTTGGAAATCTTGCCTGCTTGAATTCTATAGTTGATCTCATTGGGGTCCAAAGTTCCAGCGGCGATCTTCTGGAAGCGCATGGTGATGAACCACAGCTCTTGGTCACCAAATTTATTGGTGATTATCTAGAATATATTGACATTTTAGTATGTCGGCATTTAAAATTGTTCTTCTAATAATATTGGTAATTCCACTATGCACAAATATAATTCTAATCTCTTTCAATATTAATAAAGTTTGTCCTGTGTACTAGATTTTCCTAATATTCACTTTTATTATAGTATCAACATGGAAAACCATGAAAAGAACCATATAGTAGATTTTTAATTGTTTTTGAATTATTTTAAAACTTTGCTTGAATGAAACCTTCTACTCATTCCAACTTTATGACTACAAATCATAAATAGCTCTATTGGCCAGATATATTATCATATCAGTAGTTGTATTGTGTACTATCACCGATGCTCTTCAACATATACAGTGAGTACATAATGCGTCTAGTTTTGGAAGGCTGGCAGGGTGGCGTAACTATAGGCGGAACAAAAATCAATAATCTTAGGTTTGCTGACGACATAACCTTGATAGCGGGCAGCGAAGATGAACTCATCAGCTTACTACAGCGGCTACAAGTAGTTAGTGGTGTTTACGGTTTAAGTATTAACTTTAATAAAACAAAAGTAATGATAGTAGATCGGGCAAACAATAACAGACCGAACACCCATCAGATCGGCCAATGTGAGGTGGTCCAAAAAAAAATATACCTTGGTACAATGATTGACAACACCGGGAATTGCGAAATTGAAATTCGTCGTCGCATACAGCTGCCTAGAACAGCAATGGCCCAGCTTAACAAAATATGGCGTGACCGAAATGTCACTAAATCTACCAAAATCCGCCTGGTCAATTCCTTGGTGTTTTCTGTATTCATATATGCAGCAGAGACATGGACCATCAGAGAAGCAGATAGACGTCGCATTGATGCATTTGAAATGTGGGTTTGGAGACGCATGCTGCGAATCCCTTGGACGGCGCGTCGTACCAATGCACAGTGGGCCCCAAAGTCCAGAAAAGTGGCCAAAAATAGCTATTTTTTAAATTGCTTATATTCCTACGTGCTTCCGTAGATAGTTAAATGGATAGTCAATGCATGATTTCCTAGAATTTCAAGTGCATTGAACGAAGGTTCTACCTGCTAGAGGGTCGTAAACACGACCCTTGTGTTACGTTGATGCTCCGTACTTTCAGCTCATTTTATCACAAACCTTTGATGAGTGATTGTGCTTATAAGACGCCTGTGTTTAAAGTGAAATATTGCAAGAAGCTTCCTTAGGGTAAGTACTTTAACTTATACATATTGTCAAGTACCCCTGCGTTTACCCATTTAAACAATTTGTTTATATTCATGGGGCCCATGGGGGTGTTTAGTTCAAATTTATATGAGATTGGTCAGCATTTTCTGAGCAAACAAAAAATCCAGACGAGTCTGGGCTATCAGAGTATATTCAAAAAATTCCTCTTACATTCCTTAATAATATATATCAGATCCGCATGCCCGTTTATGCTCATTTAGGAAATATTGCCTTTTTTCCAAGACGCCGCGCGTGCATGTAATTAGAGTAATTGCACGTCACATTGTAACGAGCGCGCATCGGCCGATTGGATTACTAATAATATTTAGTTATGATATCATTTATTTATTATTATTTTGCAATAATTTTCCTACTTCTTTACAGAACTAAGGCATAACAAAATGTTGACCAGAAGACATCTTTTTGATATTATATATGAGAAAAAAGGTGAAGGGCGTTCGTGCCAAACTGAATATTTGTTTAACTATTTAGTAGGGCATTACAAAATAGAAAATAACCAAACTGTGAAAACACATCTTAGAAAAATCAACTCCATTTTCTGCAGTACAGTTTACTCAAAACTCGAAGAGTCTTCAAGATATATCCCCCGATTTTTAGAAAAAAATAAATCTTGGCTTAACAAAGATTTTATATTTGAAGTTGAGGGCGAAGAAATTGAAGAGACTGATGATCCACAACCAAGTACATCATCTGGAAGTGGCAGCGGTCGTGGTCGTCCGAAATTAAAGTTTTCGGAAAGTAGTTCCAGAACCAAGAGGAGAAAAACTGAGAAGCTGTGTGGTACTTTTGAAGCCGAAGAACTCACTTTAGCGGCAAAGAAAAGTCTTAAACAAGAAGGGAAAGATACTGCCGCAAAACTAATTTCAGAAGCAGTTTTTACAACTCCAACGAGAGCAAGAAAAATGCAGGATGCTGGGAAGGCGAGCCAGAAATTTCAATTTCGTCTTTTACTGGTGACATGTTGTTATTGCTGAAGAAACCTGAGGTGTCATCAGAAGAACCAAGTACATCTTCAGTGGTAGCGACGAATCCAGAAAAGGAAACCTCTTCATCCGAGAAGGAGAGCGACACTGAGAGTGATAATGACGTTCCATTGAAGAATTAACATTTTTATATATGTGCATAGATATTTAATTGTATATACTTGTACTTAGATCATTGTTTTAGAAATTAAATAATTTTTTTTGTCTTTTGTAAATGACTTTGAATGGGCTACAATTGAAAAATTTGCTGCTATAGCAAGTAATCACCCCCGGAATTTTTTAGTAATACTATATCAATTTCCTTAGTATTTCCATACTGTACGAGCGACTTTAAATCAAGTAAAATCGAAAAACCCTATAAATTAGCAACTCGGCGAAATAATGATCCCCTAAACCAGGGGTCGGCAACCTGCGGCCCGCGGGCCGCATGCGGCCCTTTGCAACTTTTTGCGCGGCCCGCCAAAGCACCAATATAACTTTAGGAAAAATCAACAAACTTAGAGCGTAAGCGTGCCGAAATGGGGCCGGTGACAAAAATACGCGACAAACAGAAGCATAGTGGGAAACCTATTTTACTGCGCAAGTTTAATCCCCACTCCCCAGCGAATACGACGTCTCGCTTAGCAAGTGTAGCATTCTTTCTAGTGATGGGCATAATCGGATGATTTAAATAATCGGAATGTTCCATTTCGGAATGTTTATAAAATCGGAATATCATCCGATTATTTTACATTCCGTAAATGCAAGCAAGGGAAAACGAGCGAAATAACAACAAGCGGAAGGAAGATGAAGTGCGTGAAAATTTACGATGAGAGCACTCGCCGTCGCGCTGTAAGCCCTTATCTGCGTTGGCATCTATTGTTTGGGTTTGTAGGACGGTCAGTAATAGCTATTTACGTTATTAGACCGGTAGCAACATTTTTATGGCCGCGCCAACACTTTACAGGTCGAACCGTAGGGCGAGACCTGTATGTTTGGCAAGGCCATAAGAATTCTACCGGTCGTGTATCGTATAAGATTTTTTAGGATACTGCATTGGTAACTAGCGTTTACATTGTTACAAACGAGTCCGGTAAATTTTATCTACCGGACTCGTTTGTAACTATGTAGATGCTAGTTAGCAATGCAGTATCCTAAAAAACAATTTATGAGTTTGAGTCGCACAGTGGGATATGAAGAAATAAAATATTTTTTCAAATAATTACAGTAGTTACGTTAATAGACTTTCGGAAAATGGTAGTGATATTTTAAAGTTTAATAGCACATAAAGTACATAAGTACACAAGTATAAAACAATACTTGAATTTGAAGTCTGTAGGTGTACTATCTAATAATTAATCTACGAAATACCACTGTCATTAGTGCCGTTCACGTATCATACACGTGCGCACACGGCGTGACCCGTCGACATTCGCCAACCAGCATATAGCAGTCAAGTGAGTCAATACAACATTCCGTATTCCGTTCAGTTCAAATTGGCGTTTCGTTTTCTCATTTTGTGTACCGAATAGTAAAATAATCGAATTCCGAAAGTTCCGAATTTTGTGCACCGAACAGTAAAATAATCGAATTCCGAAAAGTTCCGAAATAATAGGAACCTTGCGATTTTTTGAACAATCGGAAACTTTCCGATTATTCATTCCGGATAGGCCCATCACTAATTCTTTCATTTCGCCAGTTTGCTACTGTATGTTCATATGTGCGTTCATGTTGACAGCCGTATGACGTTTCACTACAATATTTTATATTTTTTATATTTATATATTTTATATTTACATATTTATACATATTTAATTGGAATTGTATATTCTTTTTTTCCCTTTTAAGAATTGTAAAATTTTTGTTCTCTAACATTGTTATTATAGCATGTCAATAAAAAATAAATTTTTTCTATATTTATTTTTAATAATATTTATACTCGTATATGATATAAAAGCACTATTTAAGTTACATTTGAATGTGCGGCCCGCATAAAAAAAAATATTTTTAAAATGGCCCGCCGTCCGAAAAAGGTTGCCGACCCCTGCCCTAAACAACACCCTGGAGGCGTGAATTTTTTTTCTTTTTTTTTCCCGTATGTTTTTAGTGATTTTGAATGAGCTGAGATAGAAAAATGCATAAATTCCTACTTTTAAAAAAAAACATCCCCCATAAAACACCCCTGGCTCTTGTGATTTTTTTCATTATTTTTCCCTTATTACATAAGTGATTTTTAAGCTATTAAAAATATAATCAGAATTTTGGCCACTTTTTGGAATTTTCGGCCCACTGTGCAATGCTTCAATACTCCGTGAAATTTCACCTGCTAAACGACTGTCCAGTACTGTCTATTTGCGCATTTTATCATTCTTTGGCCATATCAATAGAAGGGCGGATAATATGGAGAAATTAATTATTCAAGGCAAACCCGATGGCAAAAGACGTAGAGGACGTTCTCCAAAGCGCTGGATCGACACGACCAAAGACCTCCTACAAACCAATTTTGGTGAAGCTGTACATCTTGCAAACAACCGCAATAGATGGTATACCACAACTAGACGAGTAATTCGAAACATGGAAACAAACTGATACCAACAAGCTCACAAACTCAAAATTTATGGGTCACAAAACGTCTGTCAAGACGTCGTGATGAAGAAGAAGTTGTATTGTGTATAAAATTAGACTTATAGTCCAGTCAAATAGTGATCAAAATATCAGGTTTGCCAACAAATATTTTGACCGGAAACACGTTTTTTCAAGCAGAAACGGTGTAAAAAAATTAAATTACCCGAAGGCTATCAATTTTTCGTAGATGTTGAACCTATATGAAATGAAAGAGGATAAAATTTCCTACATTCCATGTACTTGAGGTTTTTTCTCCGACCAATCGATCAGCCGCGAGAAAGCCGCGAGAGCGCAGCGAAGTTATAGTCCAGTCAAATGATAGAAAATAGGGGAAAGTTCTGGTGGGGTTTTGATACTTGGTCCCTATGTGTTTTTCGGGTCGCTGTACAGGAATATCAGGTGTGCCAACAAAAATTTTGATTGGAAATACGTTTTTTAAGCAAAAACGGTGTAAAAATCGAGACTTTTTTTAGTTTTTTTTTAAATTACTCGAAAACTATCCAATTTCGTAAATGTCGAACCTACATGAAATAACTGAGGATAAAATTTCCTACATTTTATGTACTAGAGGTTTTTTCTCCGATCAATCGTTCGGCCGCGAGGGCGCCGCGAAATTATAGTCCAGTCAAATGGTAGAAAATAGGGCAAAGTTTTGGAGTTTCGGTATTTGGTTCCTATATGTTTTTTGGGTCGCTGTACGCGAATGTCAGGTTTGCCAACATTTCATTTATGAAGATTCAATTCATATACCTTTTTGATTTATAAAAAATGTATACTTTGTGAGTTACTTTGAAATAAACTGGAATAATTCCCTTTGTTTTGCTTTTAACACTTAACTCGCGATGCTCTCGCGGCTGAACGATTGGTCGGAGAAAAAAACCTATCATACATAAAATATAGGAAATTTTATCTTCTTTTCATATAGGTTCAACATTTACGAAAAATGGATAGCGTTCTTTTAATTTTCGAAAAACTATAAAAAAATCGGTTTTTGACACCGTTTTTGTTTAAAAAAACATGTTTCCGGTCAAAATTCTTGTTGGCAAACCTGATATTCGTGTACAGCGACCAAAAAAACATATAAGAACAAAATATCAAAACTCAAGCAAAATTTTCCCATATTTTCTACCATTTGACTGGACTATTAGTTGTGTCTAACCATCGTCACCTACCTTCATACCACTGGGAAACTGGAGAGTATCTTTGTTTTTGGCTACGATCCCGATGTTGTTTTTACCATAATCTGTAGCGGTGTTCCAGCAGTTAATGGAGGTGTCGGAGACGAGACCGAAATAAGATATTCCATCTTTGTCAATGGCTTGTGCAATCGCCTGCGTATGGCGACGGCCAGGATAGCTCTGAAAATAATTTGCGTTATTTAAGTGTGTTCAAACCTCTTTTAAATTCAGAATTAGACACTACACTAAGCGACAGGAACTACTTAAGTTCAAAATCAGGGTTGCTAAGTTCAGCCTGTAAGATCCCTACATGGAAGTACTGGTAAATGCACCACTCATCTTCAGGGTAAAGATGATACTGCATAAATGGTGAATAGACTAGACAGTAGCCAAATAAAATCAGATGTGCATTGAAAGAACAGGAACGTGCATCAAACAAGTAGTAACAACGTGGAAACAGTATATAAATATAATTGACATACCTACTAAAAATACAAGAGCGTAGATAAGCGACAATAACGATAGCATGAACATGTTAATTGAATACTATGGAAAAAGGTTGCCAAACCAAGTAGCAATACCGGAACTACGGTAAATATAAATGCATATAGGGTTATTCACAAGAAGCATAGTATACAATCGTACACTACAATTTAGAGATGGGCGCGTGAGTGAGTTTTCACTCACGTCACGCTCGTTTCACGCTTGCTTTAAACACTCACATTCACGCACGTTTACGCACGTTCACGCTCACGTTCACTCACGTTCACGGCGTGACACGCCACTCACGACGTGACACGCAGCTTTTATTTCAAAATTTAAATTCAGATAGAACAGAGTGTTCAAATTTAAAATCAATGAAAAAACCCTAAACAGAACTAAAAATATGTTTTGCACGTGACATAGTTTACGTGATATGTTGCAATCAGAATACTTGACACAAAAAGAAAAAAATGAAAATTGACTACAATAACTTACGACAAGGGATAAATACTGATTTCTCGCAAATACATTTCTTGCAGCTGTCTTCAAAAACATCAATCATCAATACCAAAATCTGTCATTGGAATTGACGTTTCTCTTATTGGTATGAGTATAGAAGGTATATGTTGCTAGGCAACACTTTTAATTCGTAGGTTTAAAAGTACTTTTACGTACAAGGATCAACATTTTCAGAGTAAGGCGAGTATACACAACAAACCATTACTTTTATTAGAATAATAAGTTCATCAACACATCTACACAATCAATTGGTTTAAAAATAAAACCTTTAGTGTGTTAAGTCGAGTATACAAAAAGAAACATTACTTTTCTAAAAATATATTCACCCGGGGCACACTGCAGTTTTTTATTCGTTACTAAATATTTAACGTGAAATTAACGTGAATCACGCCTTGGAAATTTTCACTCACGTTCACTCACATTCACTTCATGATTTTCAAATATTAGTTACGTTCACGACGTGACACGCCGTGACTCGACGTGGCACGACTGTTTTCACGTCACGCGCCCATCTCTACATTACATTGAAAGGGGGTATTAGCTGAGCTCAATCACGTTCATTTGGAGGAAAGATGTTCAAAGCAAGTATAGTCCAGTCGTTGAAGGTTTTCCGCTCCGAATTCTTTGAACCTTGATCGATTGACGTGAAATTTGGTGAGTGGTTAGGGGATGGCTCAAGAAGCAAAAGTGACATAGCGCCGATGTGCGCTTTTACCCTGAGAATGGATGCCACCCCTTCTCGGGGGTAGAAATTTTTTACTCAAAATAACCCCGGAAATGGATAGAGGGACAAATTATAAGTAAAAAATGTTCTATATAGTTTTTTCAATAGATTTATATTTTTCGAGCTATTCGCGATTGAAAACTTAAATTTTTCGTGATAGAAATGTATGTTTTTGGACGGTTTTTCGCGAATAAGTCGAAAACTTCGCGTTCTATCAAATAAGTGGTAATAACCAAAAATAAAGCTTAGAAAACAGGAAAGAGATTGGTTTTTTATGAATGCTCTAGGTGCAAAATAAGGGAAGTTATGGCTCGTTGAAGAAGATTTTTTTTGCAACAACTTGGTTCGAAGTAATCAACGAAGTAATTAATGAAAAACCGATGCATTTTTCGGGAAAAACTTATAGAACATTTTTTGTAGTGATTGAAAAGACCTTTAAAATGAGCACTGTTAAAATTCGATTGCATTATAACTAAGCGAGTTACGATGCAAAAACGTTGGGCCACTCGAATTTTTGAAAAAAAAAATGAGGTGATAAAACCCCAGCCATTCCACTAGAATTGATATTGACCATTATCCCTTTACAAATTACTTTATTTTAGTATTACTTATGTAATCCAAAAGTTTGGGCGGGTTAGAATGCGTATTTTTCGAAAAAAAATATGATGAAAATGGAAAACGTATTTTTCAAATTTCTTAAAAAAATACCTTATTTTGAAAATACCTAATACTAAAGAACAAAACGTAAAAAATAATATAGTACAAAAATGTGGATTTTTTCTTAACGAATATTTTAGTTTTTTTTTAATTTCTGTAGGAAAAAGAATAACGGAGATATAAATGTTAGCAGTTTGCATTATAGTGTGCGGACCACCCCTTCCGAGCCCTTCAACCCTTTACTTTTTGAATATGCAAAGTCTGAGCATGTCGAAAAACTTTTGAATTACATGAGTAATACTAAAGTAAAGTAATTTGTAAAGGGATAATGGTCAATATCAATTCTGGTGGAATGGCTGGGGTTTTAGTACTCATTTTTTTTCCAAAAATTCGAGTGACCTACCGTTTTTGTATCGTAACTCGCTTAGTTATAATGAAATCGAATTTTAACAGTGCTCATTTTAAAGGTCTTTTCAATCACTACAAAAAATGTTCTATAAGTTTTTCCCGAAAAATGCATCGGTTTTTCGTTAATTAACGTTGATTACTTCAAACAAAGTTGTTGCAAAAAAAATCTTCAAGGAGCCATAACTTCTTTTATTTTGGACCTAGATGATTCATACAAAACCAATCTCTTTGTTGTTTTCTAAGCTTTATTTTTGGTTATTGCAACTTATTTGATAGAATGCGAAGTTCTCGACTTATTCGCGAAAAACCGTGCGAAAACATACATTTTTATCACGAAAAATCTAAGTCTTCAATCGCGAATAGCTCGAAAAATATCAATCTATCGAAAAAACTATATATAACATTTTTTACTTAGAGTTTGTTCCTCTATCCATTTCCGGGGTTATTTTGAGTAAACAATTTCTACCCCCAAGAAGGGGTGGCATCCATTCTCAGGGTAAAAGCGCACATCGGCGCTATGTCACTTTTGCTGCTTGAGCCATCCCCTAACCAGTCACCAAATTTCACGTCAATCGATCAAAGTTCAAAGAATTCTGAGGTAATAGCATATTTTTACCTTCAACGACTGGACTAGTAGTGATGTGGAGACTACAATAAAGGGATGTGGAGACTACAATAAAGGGATGATTTATGAAGAGCACGAAATATAGTATATTAAACAAAAGTGACCATAAGCACAGGAATGTGGAACAGGCAAGGACTATAACCAAATAAAGGGTGTATTTCCTAGACTAAACTATATTATTCAAAATATAATATGATTAAGAGTTGCCACTAAAAATTGAACAGAGTGATGTAGAAATTGACATAAAAAAAACTGCAAAGGGCCATACCCGGACATCTCACAAGTGGACGTTGTAGCACTAAACAATTTTAAAAATCGAAGCTAATTAGGGGTAAACATATCTTAACGTTTCTAATAATATTGAAACAACAAAATAAACAGCTGGTAATGCGAATTGCAACAATTTTCAAATAAAATATCCGTAAAGAGGTTTACACGAAACTTCCTTCGCTCGAATTACATAAATTTGCAAAAAAAGGAGTCTGCTTTGATTCGACCTATGCGTTCCTGGGCGAATACTTTGAGTCCAGTTTCTAGTCCGAAGCTCGGTTTCACCGCTTGCAGCAGATTAAACAACTGAGCCACGACCGTGCACGAATGGTACGAATTTTACGAGTTTCTGCTGGGCTACACAGACACCATACTATTCGATCCCATTTGTGATGTTTACCCTATATTTGTTAGGTCTCATTTTCATCATTGATAAAGCTTGGTCTTTGTCCAAATTGTGACTTTTATCTATTTTTCAGCTATCGCAAAATAAACAAAAGTTTGAATTTAACGTCAAAATGTTAGCAGTTTCATGCCAGATACACATATAATCTGCATGTAAAATATCGTCTTCCCTCCAACAAATAGTTTTAGAGTTATACCACCAACAGGCAAACAGACAGACAGGCAGACAGACAGACAGACAAACAGACAAACAGACAAACAAATTGAGAAAACCTGTTTTCCGTCATTTAGGGACCCTGAAACTTAAAGATCTAAAGAAGGAATGTGATTTTTTCCGCGATTACAATACTTCCTTCGTCTTTTAAACGAGGGAAGTAAAAAAGCATTACCGGCAATGGGATTCGAACTGCAGTACCCGCGTATGCCTGTCTGTCTATCTGTTTGTTTGTCTGTCTATCTGTCTGCCTGGCTGTCTGCCAGTCTGTCTGTATGTTTGTCTGTCTGTTGCTGGTTTAAGTCAAAAAGTATTTGTTGGGGGAAGACGATATTTTGCATGCGGTTTATATGCTTTCCTGGCATGAAACCGAGAAAATTTCGATAAAATATACATAGAGTGAACACCTTAAACAATTAAGCTGCTTATTGTTGCTTTAACTCAAAAAGTATTACTTTGATACAAGTAATACTTTGCACATAGCTCAGGTTTCTACCCTTGACGAAGAGGAGTATATCTTCGACCCAACATATACACAATGAGCACTTTAAAAATATAAAATGCTTATTTTTGTTCAACGGAGAAATAGATAAAGGGGATAATTTCCACATAGTTCAGGCTTTACCCTTGAAGAAAATGGGAACCCACAGATACAGAATAAATGTTATAAAAAATAAAAAAGATCAACAATAACTGCGTTGTCTTTAAGCCTTCGGGGAGGCGTCCTCGGTGACCGAGGCAGTAAACGCCCGCTTTACTTACGGGCTACTACTGTTCATTAAAATCACATCCACGGGCTGGTTTGCAAAGGCTCAAATTCGAATTCGATCGCCGGAAATGCTTTCTTATTTAAAAAATGACGTAATTCGCAATACCAAATGTTTCTTTTTATAGTTTCAGTATTATCACGAGCGTGAAGATATTTTTAGCCCTACTTTCCTTTGATTCTTAAAATGGTTTATTGTCGTAACGGCTACTTCTGAGGGAAGTTCTGAGTAAAGCCCTTTACAGATTGTTTGTACTTGGATTCCATTCTCGTCCTCCATATTAAACTCTTTAAAAAAGGGCGAAGTAGAGGAGAAGTGGTCTTTGACCCTTAACCAAGCATCTTAGTATAGTTTCCTGTTACATTACCGAGTACAAATGGTTGACCTGATCAACTTCTTTCCTTCTTTTATAGGTCTATATTTATAGATCGTAATTGATGCTTCCTTTAGCCTTTATAAAAAACAAAATGAACTATACTTACATGAAATATTTCTGGGGCAGGACTAGGGTCGTTCTCAAACATAGAGTAATTTCTCAAATGTGAAGTGAGCACCCAATTTTCGGTACCACTGGACATGGCATGGTAGAACAGCACGCGGTCATGCCCTGGTTTGTAGGGTGACAAATCCATTCCCAAGATTCCATCCATCAGATCGAACGATTCACCTGAGGAACAATTTAAGTCGTAAATTGTGAACACATATTAACATGTCATCATGGTAGTCGGTTTTCTATTTTCATTGTTTTATAGTGAACGTTACATAATGTGTGTTTGTTTATATATTCCTTTGCAAAACGCGTATTAATTACATGTTGTGAACTGGTCGTAGAATAGACCTAAATCATCTCTCATAACTCTTAATTACCATTAATTAATTCATGACATGTTTTTCTGCACAAGAAGTATATTAAGCTGTAAAATGACAGTATGGGATTTCCTACTTCAACAAAACCAATTTATGGAATAGTATATAATTGTATTCATTCGGGGGTTACAATTGCGAATTTATTAAAATTATATAGCAAACACCAGAGGTGCATTAACGGTGAACCTTACCTTCAATAGTGTACGTCCCAAAGGTAGGGGATGGGTACATGGTTACATCGATGATCTGCCACGAAGTGTCATTTCTGACGTCATAAACAATCAAAGAGTTTGCTTGACAATCAGCCATGTAGACGAATGTATCCTTGCACTGTCCTTTTGGTTGAGGATCTCGAACGTCCACAATCGGGGTTATAAGGACCGAATTCGAGTGGAGTTGGTCGTCAGGGATTTCGTATTGGTGGAGTAGCTCGTTCTGGAAATGTGATTATTTAAACCGTCCTGGTTTAAAACCATGGGAAACTAACCGTTTCCAAGTCAAAGGCTAAGATCTGAGCTGGGCAAATACGTTTTTCTATTAGCCGACCGCTGTCTAAAACCCATAAGCGGCCACATTCGTCGACCTAAACTAGAAATTGTCAGTCTTTGATCTTCATGACAGTATTACTTACTAACCTTAACTCGATAAACGGATATGATACGATCGTGAGCACAGTTCTCTGGGTGCTCGTGCCACGACCACGACGGGTAAGGGGCGATAATGTGGTTACCGTTGTACATTTTGTCGGTCACTGTGCCCAGGGTGGCTGGCACACCTGGCTGGAATCGGGGGATGGACACGAGTACCTTGTTTTTGCCGCCCATGCGTTCTAAACGATTAATAGTTCCGTTAGCTACTTGGAATTTAACAAATTTTAAAACGTACTTGAATAGTAAACGTCGACATCGATTGGGGCCGGGTGCCCTTCGTTAAAGTCCCCTGAGTCTATAGCAGCTTGCCTGGCTTCCTCTGATGGGTAATCGAACTCTAGCTGAGACCACTCGTATTGCACGGCTATGCCTGGGGTTTGGGCCTCGCTGCCGTGGTACCATGTCGTAGCCCAGAAGCTTAACACAAGGCACAACCATCTTGTTCCTGAAAATAAACGGACCTGGACACAACGTCGACTGCCCACAACGTCGACAGGGTATTTTGAACGCCCACAACGTCGACCGTGTCCAGAACGTCGACGGAGGTTTGTTGGCCACAGCGTCGACCGTGCCCATAACGTCGACCCGTCTTCAGGGACACGTCGACCGTGCCCACTACGTCGACTCGTATAAAATGACGCTACGTACATCGCGGCGGTAGCGCCGCGGGCGACATTACCCGAAAAATTCAAAACTTTGCAGCACCGCATCGTCGACTCCCGAACATCTATATGGAACGAGAGACGCAACGTCGACCGTGCCCATAACGTCGACCCGCCTTAAGGGACACAACGTCGATCATGCCCATAACGTCGACTCATCTGTAGCTACGTCAGGGCTTAATGTGATTTTACCTAAAATGTAATTTTTCTTAACCCTATGCATTCATTCTTTCCTATGCCGTAGATATATTTTGAATACATTTAGAAGCATTATAATGGTGTATACACCTGTTCCGTAATTCTGTAGCTAGGAATAAACCAGCAATATAAATGGCACTAAATGGTAGCAGACAAGCAGGCGATTGCTGATAAAAAGTAATAACTAGAGACCGGATTTATATGCACCAAAAAAAGCTAAATATGCAAGCAAGATAATAATTATCTTTAAGTGCATTATACACTTAAATTTTTCAAATATGCACCGAAATATACAAAATATGCACTTAAATAAGCAAAATAAGCAGAAAAAAGTATTCATTTATTATTTAAATGGAAAGCAGAAAGAGATGAAAAATAAACAGGTTCCCTTTTATAAACTTTTATTTTAGGCATACCTATTTCTAAATAATAATTTCACTGCACTAACATGAGCAACCAACTACCACGAAGTTGTTTTAAAATTAAACACAGATTTACATATCCATTTTAAGAAATATTCGTAGCATTTCGCTGCCAGCAACTAAGGAATGTAAATCCGCTTTTTCCACCTTTTTAACAATTGAGGGTAAAGAATTGGGTAAATATTGGCATTTCCAAGATAAAGTTTTTGGAAAAACCCCAACAAGCTTCTGAATGTTTCTGGCACAATAAATAAAAAAAGAGAAAAAGCGCGAAAAGTAGTTAAAAATGCAAGGAAATATGCATCCAATCTAAAATATTGTAAAGAGGAGATAAACGGTCGGCCTTACCTTTTGGCGAAAATTGTATTTGTTATTTTGCCGGCTGGTAATTATCGGCCTAGTTGGGCTAGCTCGCCGCGAGGGTCGCAGGGTTCCAGCTATGCTGAAAGAGAATAATAAAAAAAAAATAGGAGAGGGCGCCAGGTCCTCGACTCAGATCTAATCCTTGTGCCGGACCGTACACAAGGTAAGGACAATTTCCAGCAGAACAAAGAAAACTAATCAAACCAACCACCAATGAAAATATCACAGCTTTATTGGTAAATGGTGGATATGTACTATAGTGCAAATACAAACACAATTATATACTAAATCGGGCAGGCGTTCAAATACATATACGTATCCATACGTTGTAACAATTATAAATTCAATGTAAATATATATGTCTAGGTAAATTACAACAAATGCATGCAAAAAGAGGAGATGAAGTTTCGAGCCGAAAATAAATATTACCATGCAAATATTCGTAAAGCTAAATTTAGGCCGCGAAACGTTGGACAATACAAACACTCTAAAAAGAAACGAGGGTACGCAGGGCGTCGCGGAGACAATTAAAATAATGTAAATTGAGTAAGCGCGAGTGGCAGAGCGGGTTTAAAATTGCGCGTGTACCGGCTCAGAGCAATATAAGTCCACCTTGACTAACGTTTTAACCCCGAGGGTTAGCCCTAAATGACGCTATCTCTATATCCAAAATTTTTCTAATGGGCGGAAGCAACGTGCGTTTGCGTGACCACACATGAACGACGGTGTCCATATTAAAAATGCATTAAAGTATAAGTATGTATATTTACATGCTAATGAAAGCGAAGGCTTGGATTTGCTCCTTACCCGGTTAGCGGAGATCGGCAAATAATCACAATGCTCCCGTAGCGAGTTCACGCGACACTGCCACCGTGGTGTGCCTATCTTCACGCTGAACGTTTGACATGAAAATATTAGTTACTGTTTTGTGGTCCGAACTGTGTTATGCTGCCAAACCCGGGGTGTTTTATGCAAGCGGGTGAGTAAAAGCGACGTCCAGATAGGACACAATTGAAGCTCAAAGCCCTACAAGTTATACTCTATAAATGTTTCAGATAACGCAGAGGTCAGTGGGTGTTTCGAGCCAAAAATAAATATCACCACGCAAATATTCGTTATGACCTCAATTTAGCAAGTAGCAGAGGGTAACCGCATATCATTGCGCAGCGGCCCTAACAAGAATAACACAATTACAAATATTAATAAGCTAACGATGTACGAAACCTACTATCGCACGATCCGTGCTGAGGAAAACACACATGCCCTAAGTACTAACGGCATGAAACATTATGATTCAATTATAAGTTACAACAGGCGCAATGCATATTAACTACAATAACGTCTTGCCTGCAGGAAAGTTCACCAGAACCTAACCTCTCCGTTTGCTTTGGACGTAGCTAGCGAAGCAACGAAGACGGCTGCAGCTGCGGGATGCAGTGCCAGCTATGGAGGTCGCAAATGGCAAATAGGTGTAAAGCAGTTGCTCAATCTTCAGCGTTGCCCACAAGAGTTGCAAAATTCACAGGCGATGCGACCATCTTAGGGGCCCAGTGCATCGGACTGGATTCCAGCAGGGTGCAGTCGAACGGGGTAGGTCTACTCCAGACAGGAAGGTTTTCAACCAGATGGGAAGTGTTTTAACTCCCACCGGAAATGGCTAAAAACGCACAGAACCCAAATGTATTTCCGATTAAGAAGAAACTGGTCTAATCTTACCTCAAGCTGGGGTGGAGCCGAAAGAAGCGTGCTAAAGTCGGTTCCAGGAAATCCGCCAAAAGCGAAAAGACGCAAGTAAGTAGCTAACCAATCATTACGAACGCCCAAACTGCGAAACGGATTCGTACGTGCTGTGAAAAACGCGAAAAGACCTAAAAAAGCGGCCCAAAAATCAATAAACTGGGAATAATTGATAGAATCTAATTTAGATAGAACTAATTCATTCTTAATTGGAATCGAAGGCTTGGAAAATATGAAAAAAAACAAGAGAAATAAGGAAAATTCGAAAAATATCACATAAAAAATACAATTTCATTTGTTTAAACAATCAACGCAATAGAAAATGTATTGCAATTTACAATGTCACGCGTATTTCATTAGTACAAATCGAAAAAGCCGGATTAATGCCGATAAAACCGAATGAACACGTAAAATTCGGTTGCGATAATCGCGACTCTCAAATGCTGCTGCCGCCATTTTCTTCAATTTCTGGAAAAGGCAGCAGTGGTTTTTCTTACACAGAAATTGATAATCTTTCAGATAACGTTTGAAATTGTATGAAGTTTGATGATACTAGAAAATAGGATCTGAGAAACAATCAGAATCCTGAAGTTTTATAATACTAGATATTAAAAAAAAAATTTTTTTTTAATAATTTTTTATAGTGCCGTTCGGTCCACACGTGGCAGCACTGCCATTTTGTGTTTCCCCATCAATGACCTAACGAATTATATATATGACATTGAAAAGTTTTATCACACTAGACTTAGTGTCACTGCCGCTCGTACTATAACTTGAGGGGGGTACAATAGTACGTAAAGTTTTGAAGAGATATTTGAGGAAAAAAATTTTTATTTTATTTATTTTTTTAATATGTGTATTTTAGCAGCTCAGCATTATAATGCTATGCATGCTAGGTATGACATTTCAAGTAATTAAATAACATTTACATGACATTAAGAAGCTATTACTCTAAAGCTTGATTATTAATATTTTCAAGAGAGACTTTTGTTACAATTTACGAGTTAACTACTGTCGATGTCTTCATCTGATAAAATTATATCCTGTTGCACCCGTCTTTAGAGACGTCTTACAGGTGGAGGAGTGTTTAAATGATGAGTTAGGGCACTGGGACAATCATTTATCTTCGCAAAGAATAATTCGGCACTTGATCGTATAAAGTCTTTGACATGGGAGATTTGTAGTTCTTTGTGGAGTTGGTTATTTCTTACGAACCAGCTAGCGTTGCAAATAAGGCGTAGAACTTTGTTCTGCATAATTTGAACTTTATTTAAGTGTACGTTGGTGGCTGTTCCCCAGACTGTTGAGCCATACATGATGATGGGGCGTATAAGAGATTTATAGAGAAGTATGGAGCACTTGATTTTTAAAGATGATTTGCGGTTGATAAGTGGTTAGAGTTGGGTAAGTCTTGTGTAGCATTCGTTGAGTTTCTTGTTTATATGATAACCCCATGTCAGCTTCCTGTCGAGATGAAGACCTAGATATTTGACTGCATTGTCTTTTGAGTTCCAAGGTATTGGAGTTGCGTTTACTTGTAGCATTGGAGAATCTGCAGGTCGCCTTAATGTGAATATTTTTGCCTGGCACTTCGAGGTGTTAAGTTTGATTTTCCATTAAACAAATTTTAAAAATTTCGGAAATTCTTAAAAATATATTTCTCAAAAATCGGCCACACACTTTTTTCAGTAAGTTATGAAATATATGTATATACCCAAAAATTCCGCTGTCGAAATCAGATTCTTTTGTAAAGCTTATTTGAAATTCGTATTTTCGATATACCCGCTGATTTACAATTTCAACTGTCCTTTCGGTAATTAGGGACAGTCATTTTTTTTAAACCTTCGTCCCCACTCTCGGTGTGAACTTCTGGTGCATTTTCGCATGATTGGCCATTACAGAATTTACACAGAATAGAGCACTTCATCCCACTTTTCCGGCAGCCACATGCTTCGCCGCATCCTTTTTTACAATGGCATGAAATTAATTTTAATAAAGTCTCGGGTGATGGATTCTCTGTCATTGTTACTGGAGTGAGCCCATTCGTGCCAACTTTCCAGCCCCAGTCCTGTGCATTTTTTTCAATTCCATACCACTGTTGGACCTGGTCCTAAATGCGTGATACCGTGCAGCGTCCTTCGTTGGTGGCAAAGAAGCAAAATTAAATGTGTTTCTTGCACTTGATCTTGTTGGTAATGGACTTCTTCCAAGGTATTTTCTTCCATGTAGCCACCAAAGCAACGAGAAAGCGTGCTTCAGCATCTGCGATATCATCTGGTTTGGCATCGTGATGTTTGAATGTGCCTATAATGTCATTGAGTCTTGTGCTTTTCTGGACAAGCGAAAACAAACCTTTTCCTTGGTTGTAGACGGACGACGTTGTGTCGCAGCCACTAAACGCATGGAGAAACAAAAAATTTTCTCAGCTGCTTTTTCATATTTGAAACTATTTGCAGCATACACTCTTTCGACAATTTTGCCTCTTATAGGTTTGCGAAGGTAGATGTTGCTAATACCGTCAGCAGAACTAGAAGATCGACGTCTTCTCCAATGGCGAAAACTGCATCAAATTTTGAGCACAAAGAAATCGTCGTGTTGACAATCCACACATCACCATCTTCTTCAGCCTGCTTAACTGTAATACAGTAATGTTCGTATGTTTTTACAGCATCGAAATCAAACGGACTTTATTCTTTTCGTTTGCTAGAAATCGTTCTTGGGAAACTAGAACCGGCGTTGTTTCATCCAAAATAACATCCGCAGATATCTGCTTTTTCGATCGGAGAAGCCTTTCTGCAGTCTTGGTATTTTTTTGTCGCCATCAAACAGATATCCATCAAAATTTCTCTATAGAACGTTATTCTGATGTAGAAAAATATTGGAAACAATATAGTGTAAGTTGTTCTTACAAAATGTATCAACAAAAATAAAGTTTAAGATATTTTGGTGAAATGTTCAACTTTCAGCGGCTGTAACTCGTTATATATATATATATATATATATATATATATATATATATATATTCGTATGAGACATATTACATTAAACAAACCTACTAGGTAACATTCTTTAAATTAACTCGTTACATATTACACTTACAACAAAAATTAATATACAAAAAATTTCAACAATCTTGTCTCCTTTAACTTTATATTGAACTTTTTTGACGTTTGATCAACCGCTGCGGAGCTATTTGGATAACACCAGTTTTTAGCACCTTTAATCCAAGATGGCTGCTCGCGCGGCGCCCCTCCAAGATCGAAAACTTGGATTTTTCATCAGGATCCCGACCTGAACAACATATATAAAAACCGTTCATACTCCATTTTTTGTAAGGCAAAGGCCTTTTTTTTGTCCCTACAGACTGGACTATAAGGTAATTTATGTTAAATTTAAAAAAATCTAGATAATTAAGTCACAAATCCATGATAATAAAATTAAGAGTTTACCAAATCTCTTAGTCGCCCAACCAAATAATAAAAAAATCGAAAATTCCATATCAATTATTACTAAATAAATATAAAACTCTATAGGGTCTTCTCGTCTATATACTCGTACATAAAACTGAAAGTCCTGACTCACTCACCCACTCATTAACGCCCAGCCCAAACCCTTGGACCTAGAAAGCTGTAATTTTGCACAGAGGTTTCCTTTGTGATGTATACAAGGAATAAGGAAAGATATTTCGAAATTCAACTTCTAAAGGGGTAAAATGGGGGTTCCAATTTTGTTTGGAGAAATAATATTAAATAGACATTTCGACTTGAAACTTCGTAGGAGTACTCCTAAAAACAAATAAGCAAACACGTATTTCGTGATTTTCCGAAAATCAACTCCTTAAGGGGCGAAATGGGGTAAATAAGCCTAAAATACGATATGGGTGTTGTTTTTGAGGTTTTCTGGGACGTTGATTGGGAAAATGACAGTTATTTTTAAGTCCAAGACGGTGGACATGACATAAGGGAAGGTAGAGGACGGGACGGGGCGGGACGGGACGGGACGGGACGGGATGGGACGGGACTGGACGGGAAGGGATGGGACTAGACGGGAAGGGAAGGGACGAGACGGGAAGAGACGGGACGGGACGGGGCTGGACGGAACGGGACGAAACGGAAAGGGAAGGGGTGGGATGGAAGGGGAGGGGACGGGACGGGACAGGACGGGACGGGACGAGGATGGGATGGGATGAAAGAAAATAATTAGTCATTATTTAATACACAAATAACGAACCTCGCGCGAACGAAGTCGCGGGTAACAGCTAGTCTTTAATAAAAATCAAACCTTTTTACTTAAAATTAAAATTAAGCAAACATTTTCAAAGAGGCGGTTGTTTTCTTATCCAATGATTCATTCCAGCTTTCAATAAAAAACTAATTACTATATGTTACCTCTGCACGGTTATACTATCGCGGAAATTTAAACTCTCATTAAGCAGAATAGAATAGGGCTAACCATCCCCTCCACTTTTTATTTGCATCGCGGATTCGCGGTTTAATTTGCGGTTTTATTCACGGATTTCGCGGTTTTAATTTTAATTCGCGGGTTGACCCAATCAATTTCGCGGTTTGATCTAATTAATTTCGCGGTTTGATCTAATTAATTTTCACATGTGCTACTGATTAAATTACGCATTAGCTTCTGATTAAATTACGCGCGCATGAATGGATTATCGGGATTTCCATTGTCCCTAGCTACTATAGGAAATTTTGTAGATTTTTTCTAAGTTAAATTTTTTGAATTTAAACTTCCCGGGGTGTCGGCCATCTTGGTTTTCTGCGTGCGCACTTCTCGCGGCTGCCAGTTTGAATTTAAAATTTTTTAGATTGTTTCTAAGTTTTCTTTTTTGAATGTAAACTTCCTGGGGGTCGGCCATCTTTGTTTTCTGCGTACGCACTTCACGCGGTTGTCGTTTTAATTTTAATTTTCGCGCAAATATTTGAATTTCAAACTGGTAGATCTCTCTCTCTCTTTCTCTCTCTCCTGCTTATCTGGCGTTGGTTGTCTCTCTCTCTTGCATTCACAGAAGGGCTGTTTATATTTAAAAAAATCTCTGGAGGAGCTGGATTCAAACGCTCTACGTTCGTGTTCACCAAATTAGTTGCAAGCATCAATGCCTCAGCACCACCGAGACGTTGCAGATTTTATGTGTATAGCGGAAACATACTTTTCCTGCTCTGACGTCACGCTGCCAGAATTTGAAACAAACTATTTTTTCAAAAATATAAATTATAAGAATGGGATTGTGTAGCCTGTTGTGTTAAAAGGTTGATAAAAAATTTTAAAAATTGACTTCGTAACTGGTTTTGCTAGAGATAATTCGTCTATTTTTATAATTTGAGCGGCGCGCTATCGAGATTTCCATTGTCCCTACCTACTATATAGCTGGAAATTTCCGCTCGACCGTCGAAATTTGAAAGCTATATGAATAGAAAAAATTTATTTTTATAATTTGCCCCAACAGATGGTATGCTGTCTCACACAATCTTCATTGGTTTTCTATAGCTTTCTCTTTTCCACTTGTAGTACCTTAATACTGATTAAATTACGCATTAGCTTCTGATTAAATTACGCGGCGGTCATTTTCAATTTTCGCGCTAATATTTGAGTGACTAACAGTTATTTGTCCGTTGGAGTCTGCACTAAAAACGCAGGCACCGACATGATTTGCGCCAACAGATCGGATGCTATCTCACACAATCTTCATTGGTTTATATAGCTTTCTCTCTTTCACTAGTAGTACCGTGCTAGAGCATGCTTAAATGTATGTTGCTATGCGTGATTGCAAAAAACGTTATAGCCCCGAGGCTGGCTTTCTATTTGTCAACGGTCGTGTGTCATCCTCTGCGACCTTTAGTAACGCTGCAGTTTTCGTGGTTGGTCGTGCCCCGTCGTGTTATTTTAGTGTCTTGTATAAAACCGTTGTGCGCCATTGCAATAACCCTATTCTGTTTCAAGTTGCTGTAGCAAGTGTTTTGTGCTTTTCAACTGTAACTATGGATACCTCAGAGTTATCTGTTTACCAAATTCTTGAATATTTCAAGAATGGGTTATATACAAATGAGGAATTTGTTTTACTTGGTTTTAAAATCATACAACATAACTTAACTAACGAGGGTGTAGTGTTGGAACCTGCATATTGGCCTACTTATTTCGAGTTATGCCACAGCGTCGGAAGGATTCGTGCAAGGCGTTCGTTTGCATTCCTATCGGTGAGTAAAAATATATTTCCTATTTTTAGAAAGTTATTAAATGTGCGATATTTTCTTAGCTCTTGTAGTCACAATTCTGAAAACCATTAGTTTAAAACTCATTTGTAGTTATTCATTTTAAAGCAACACATAGGGCCGTTACTTAAAAAACGCTCATATAAAATTACAATTTCCAGGAGGGGCCATCTACGTCTACGGCAACTGCTGCTAATAAACGTGGCTTGAATGCAGAAGATACGCGTCAATCGCTACTGATTAATTCGCCAACAAATGTAGGTTTGTACACCCGACATTTTTTATATTTAAATTAACCATTAGAAAATTCTGGTTTTATGCAAGCTAAAATAAAACCCATATTGGATAACCATTAGAAAATTCTGGTTTTATGCAAGCTAAAATAAAACCCATATTGGACCACTATACTCAAGCAATTTTACGGGAAATTTTTGTAATATATTCCTTTTTAATTTTAGAATCACCAGATGAATAGCCCAAGGCCGCAGACCTCGACCTCGTCCGACATGTTGGAGCTTGTAGAAGGCATCCATGCGGGTTAGCAACGACCTACCCCAAGGACGTCTACATTGGGCAACATGTTAGCACATGTAGGTTTTCCCGACATTTTTTTATATTTAAATCAACCATTAGAGAATTCTGATTTATGCAAGCTAAAATAAAACCCATATTGGACCACTATACACAAGTAATTTTACGGGGAAATGTTTGTAATATATTTATGTTAATTTGTGGTCAACCTACATATATTTTCTTTTCAAAGACGCTTTACTTATAAAATAAAAGCCAAACATGACAATCTCGTGACAACCAGTGTTCAAATTTGACTTGGGAGTGAGAGAGAACAGCTGCGATGAGCATGACGGAAATGGCTTTCGTTGATTTCGCGAATTAAAATAATTATTCACATGTGTTTAATTATCATATGTGTAAAATCAAATTTCTGTACCAATAGGCAATCGAGAAAAGTTTGTTTGATTGTTTATAGAGGCTCTTGTAAAAAATCCATTGGCTATGTTCAATACTCGACTCGTTGGTCTAATTTCTAATACAATAAATACCACATCTAATTGGTTTCAGGTTCAACAACTCATTAATAAACTTCTTATAAATTATGCTTTGTCATTATTAAAGCGGTGCACCTAATTTGTTTAGTTCTTGATCAATTAATTTAATCATTTGTTAAAAACACGCGTATTCCTCTGCTTTACGAATTTTCGGTTGTATAACGAGGGTTACAATTTAAAAACAGTTTGAACTGTGGCGTAGCGGAATCGGTCGATGTAAGCCCAATGTGTATGCAAACGTAGAGGGTTCAAATCCAAGTCCGCCAGAGATTTTTTAAAATTAAATATCCATCCTGTGAATGCAAGAGAGATAACCAACGCCCCATGACTACCAGAGAGAGACAGACTTATCAATTTGAAATTCAAAACGGTCGCTAAATTGAAATTAAAAGGGCAGCCTCGAGAAGTGAGCGCGCAGAAAACCAAGATGGTCGACACCCCGAGAAGTTTAAATTCAAAAAATTGAACTTAGAAAAAAATCGGAAAAATTTCAAATTCAAACTGACAGCCGAGAAAAGTGCGCACGCGAAAACCAAGATGGTCGACACCCCGAGAAGTTTAAATTAAAAAAATTGAACTTAGAAAAAAATCGGAAAAATTTCAAATTCAATCTGACAGCCGTGAGAAGTGCTCAGTGTACGTTTGGATATACTGCTGGGGCCATAATTATATTTAACAGCAATGAGATAACATGACCAAGCAAGTATAACGCTTGAGTAAGAAAGAGATAGCCATACAAAAAATTATATTAGTAGGCATGTTTAGTTGACAAATGTCATAATTAAAATTAAGTGTCAAGCCTTCTCGAATATTTGCTACTATGTTTATCTCTTTCTTACTCAAGCAATACGTGTTATCTTCTTGTTCATGTTATCTTATTGCTGGTATATATAATTGTGGCCGAGAACTGCAGCGTGACTAAAGTTCGTAGCGGATGACCAATAGAAGGCCAACCTCGGGGTATAACGTCTTTTGTAATTACCTATAGCAACATAAATTTAAGCATGCTCTAGCACGGGACTATGAGTAAAAAAGAGAAAGCTATAGAAACCAATGAGGATTGGGCGAGATAGCACAAGACCTGATGGGCAAGATTATTACGAGCTGTTGGGATAAATTATAAAAATAAAAGTTTAAATTGATATTATAACGAAATTTGAGCATTATTTAAAACAGCACATAGCCCATTAGGCCATCGAGAAAAGTTTGCTTGAATTTTATAGAGGATCCAACAGTTGTATGCCAAATCTCTTGTCCGCGATACGCCAGGCAACGACATGTTTGGCCAATTGATAAAAACGCTGTTTTCGTTAAAATGTTCTAAATACCAATTTACATTAAGTTGTTATATACAAATTGACAGTGAAAAATCTGTACACTTACAATAGCATAGTTTGGTTCTTCCACTTTGTCAAAAGACCCATCTTGTAAACTCACAATAACTAAAAGTTTTACGGATTTACAATGCGTTGCATTTATTTACTCAACATTTTTCGCGATTTTTTATAGTAATATATTTATGCGGACTTCGCGATTTAAAATAATTATTCACATGTGGCTAGGGTTCAAATCCGACTAGGAGCCGACGCAAAAAGCTTTTTTAAATTAAACAAATGCGAGCGAGAGAGAACAACTGTGATGAGTGAGACGGAAGACTTCGGCGTGACGTAATCAAATCCAAAAATGGCACAGCTTAATTATAAAACTCAAGTACGAAATAAAATAATGTCTATTTATTTTAAAAGCGACAAAAGTCATATGAAACAAATCGTTAGAAAATCGCAAAACGCTTATGCATATATTTTTTTAAAACACGTCTAATATATATTTTTAAATACTTGGAAGGAATGACGAAATACCTTCAATCATATTAAAACTACAGACATTTTGAGCGAGTGTCAGAGATAAAGTTACAATTTCCACTTTACGTAAAGTATGAGCGCAGACAAACTGACTCCCTTCAGAATCGGTGATATCATAGCAAATTCCTTTGTCTGTGCTAACAATCAAGTTAAAGCCTGCATTTCAAGGTTTCAAATTGTACAAAAACAAATTAGGCGCACCGATATTCATATAGCTTTCAAACTTTCGTCGGTTTTTATAAATAATTCGTACAACTTTGAAAAGGCTGACTTTCCATCCCTTTACAGTTCGATACTCGCTGTGGATTGGTCAATCCTGCAGAATTATACTGACGTTAATTTAGCATGCGACAAGTTTTACGAAATACTCTATTCACTATTTGATATTTATGTACCACTACACAAAAATAAATCCCACAAACATCCTGTATGGTTTACACCTGAAATAGTTGAAAGCCTAAAAACTAAAATAAAATTGCACAAAAAATATCGTAGCACTGGATCGCTAGAATACTATAATGAATTTAAACGCCTCAGAAGTCAGGTTAGGAAAAAAATCAACGAAGCATACACTATATACACTCTTAACGCAGAACAGTCTATAGGTAAAGATCCAAATCAACTCTGGCAGTTCATTCATAATAAGAAATATTGCTCGTTGGCCGTTGTCGCGTGCAGATGTATTAGCAACTCGGCTGAAATAAATAAAGTTGTTGAACATAGTTAAAATGCCTAATTCTTGCAGTAAGTGTGGTGGTGTTATTAGCCGCCATAATCTAGGGATTCAGTGTAGTGGTATGTGTGGACTGTTTTTTCATACAACATGTGCCTCCGTCCCAGACGCTATCGCAAATATTAAGGACGTTGCGGGCCTAACATGGAAATGCCCACCATGCTGCAATGCAAATGTAGATAACCAAGATGGTATTTTGCCCATGCTTACCCTGATTAGATCTGAAATAACCGAAATTAAAACAACTCAGAATGAAATGGTTGCATCGGTGCAGTTTTGTAGTAATAAAATTGATGATTTTGAAGCACAATTAAAAGAAGTTAAATCAGCGTTTAAAGTTATCGATACAATGAACGCAGAAATCACGTCGTTGAAGTCGCTTTTACAAGTGCAGCAGGCCAAGATATCTGAACTTGAACAAAGATCTCGCATTGACAACATCGAAATTCAAGGAGTTACCGAACCTGGCAACGAGAACATCTTCGATACTTTACAAACAATCGGTCAAGCTATAAATTGTCATCTCGCAAAAACTGACATTAGTGTCGCACATCGAGTGCAACATTTCAATAATGATAACAAAAAGCCCCGTAACATAATTACAAAATTTGTATCTCGCCAAAAGAAGCATGAATTTCTTGCAGCTGCAAAGTTGTTCAAACGATCAACAAGCCAGTCCAGCAATCTGGGAATCAAGATTGAGAATTTTGGCAGTTCGATATTTATAAACGAACAAGCTTCTATTGAAGAACACAAAAGTGGCTGCCAAAAATAAAAACTACAAGTTTGTGTGGGTTCGCAACTGTACAATTCTTATACGAAAAAATGAGACAGCTCCTGCAAAAACGATTAAATCCGAAGCCGACCTATCTAAACTATAAACTCTTAACATTCAAATTAAAACAGTTGTTGATTTTTTCGCTGCAAAATGGCTTTAAGTATCTTCTACCAAAATGTGCGCGGTTTACGAACTAAGACTCATGAGTTCTACAAAAACACACTAATCTGCGGGTTCGATATAATTTCTGTTACGGAAAGTGGCCTGGTGTCGGGAATTAGTGATGGAGAGTTATTCAGTACATCTAATTTCAACGTGTACCGGAGGGACCGCGAATCATCTGCATCAAGTAAACAAGGTGGCGGAGGTGTTCTTGTCGGCGTAAATAACAAAATATCTTCATATCATTTACCAAACTGGTCAACTTCGGCGGAGGACATATGGATTGCAATAGAACAAGGGCCACGCAAAAGTTATCTATGCGTTGTCTACCTGCCCCCTGGTGATAAAAATGCGTTCCGAACATTTGTAGAAAATCTCTGTGTGTTGCTGGCCGAGAACCAGGACGCCGCGGTGTTAATATGTGGAGATTTTAATTTACCGGATATTTCATGGACAATTAACAAAAATACATCGTTTCTAAAACCGACGAATTACTGCAATCAGCAGTCGATTTCTTTCATTGATGCTGCGTCGTTCTGTGGACTCGCTCAGTACAACTCTCATCTAAATGTTAACAACAGGATACTTGATTTGGTTCTGAGCAACAGTGGTCGTGCAATAAATGTGGTTAGAAGTAATTTTTTCTTAGTTCCTGAAGACAATCACCATCCATCACTTGAAATATTGATAAATTTGAATGTTCAGGATAAATCAGTCAACAATCAGGTATGCAAATTTAATTTTTCTCGTTCAAATTTTATACAAATAGATAACGACTTGATGTCTATTGATTGGAGCGCATTATTGGATAAATTGGATGTCAATACGGCCGTTGAGGTGTTCTATACGAAATTGACTGAGATTTTTGAAGTACGTGTTCCTAAATTAATAATTAATAATAATAACCGTTTTCCGACTTGGTTTTCCCTTGCTACTATAAAGGTTATAAAAGAAAAGAAAAAATATCATAAAAAGTGGAAGATGTATAACAATAAATTAGATTATCTAAGTTTCAGTACTCTTAGAGGCCGTAGTAAACTTTTAATAGCAAAGGATTATAAAAATTACATAGAACGGACGCAAGAAAGTATTTCAAATAATCCTAAATATTTTTGGAAATTTATGAAATCTAAAAAATTCAACTCATCTAATATTCCACACAAGCTCTACTATAACGGAAAAACAGCAGATGATGGCCAGTCGGTTTCAGAATTATTTGCATCGTTCTTCAAATCAGTTTACGAAAATGACGATAATTTTTCGAACGACTTCTTAAATTCGTTTCATACCTCTTCACATGACTATAATTTCGCTGAAAACCTAATAAATTCTTGTAGACTTCATAATAGGTTACGGTCACTTGACAAAAACAAGGGACCTGGTCTAGACGGCATACCTCCATTGCTGCTAAAATGCTGCTGTAATGGTTTTACATTTCCTTTATCAATATTGTTTAAAAAATCACTTGCGAGTGGAATATTTCCAACGTACTGGAAAAAATCCATTATAATACCTATATTTAAATCGGGAGATAGTTCAGACATTGTTAATTATAGACCAATTTGTAAATTATCCGTTATACCTAAAATCTTCGAGAAAATTATACTTGACGAAATATATTCTTCTGTTAAACAAAATATAAATTTGCAACAACATGGATTTCTCAAGAACAGATCTGTGGAAACGAATTTATTATGCTACACAAATTTTATTTTTAAATCTATGGATGAGTGTTTCCAGGTGGATGCTGTGTATACCGATTTTAGTAAGGCATTTGACAAAATAAACCATTATATTTTGCTCAAAAAACTTGCTAAATCTAACGTTCATGGCACACTCCTCAGATGGGTCTGCTCTTATATTCGAAATCGCTCGCAAGCAGTATCAGTAGGTGGGTTTTGCTCTAAGTTTTTCCTTACAACCTCAGGGGTTCCCCAAGGATCTCACTTAGGACCTCTATTATTTATTTTATATATCAACGATATTGTTGACTGTTTTCAAAATACTGAAGTATTGCTATATGCAGATGATTTAAAGATATTCAAAAAAATTACCTGCATGGAAGACTGCCTTAAATTACAAAGTGATCTCGTAAATTTAGTTGAATACTGCCAAAACAATAAATTATTTTTGAATTATTCTAAATGTCATCAAATAACATTCACGAGAAATGTTAATAAAATTATACACTCTTACCATATTTCTAATCAAAAATTGTCAACGGTGGAAGTGGTGAAGGACTTGGGAGTGATGTTTGATTCAAAAATGAGTTTTGACAATCACGTCGATTTTATTTGTAAGAAGGCAAATAAAATGTTGGGATTTATAGTCAGAACAACCAAATACTTCACCAATTCTAATAGCATCATTACCGTTTATAACGCATATGTTCATTCCATCTTGAGTTATTGCAGTTGCATTTGGAATCCATGTTACTTAATCTACATTAATCGAATTGAAAAAATTCAAATAAAATTTCTTTCTTTTTTGTGTAGAAAATGCCCGACTGTTGGTGACACTTATTTATCATCTTGTAAATATTTTAAAATGCTAACAATCAGAGACAGAAGGTCGTTGAATGATGTTATAATTTTTATAAAAATTCTAAAATCAGTAATAGACTCACCTCCTTTGCTAGCCTTAATTAACCTAAATATACCTACGTACAGCCTACGCAACAAATTAATTGTTTATAAAGCATTTTCACGAACTAATTATAACTCAAATTCACCTCTCAATAGGATGTCCGATACAGTAAACCAATTAAATAATATTGATGCATTTCAAAATAGCATTGCTTTTGTAAGGAACCATTTCAAGAATTCATGTCTCCAAAATTATTGTTAAACGGAAAAAAAACTTTAAAAAAAATATATATAATAAAATAAAATAAAATAAAAATAAAATAAAATAAAATAAAATATAATTAAAAAAAAATAAATTCAATGTAACTTATATATACATTGTAGCTGCTATTTTGGGCTAGTCCCGTTTGCAGCCCCCCCAATACACAATAAATAAATAAAAACGCTACCAGAATACCCGGTACTACATACAACGGCAATATAAAATATTCTACTCCTCAACATATAGTACAGGGCTGTCCAACTTCAAGGGGCCCAAGGGCCACCGTAAAAAATTTGAAGGTTAGGAGGGCCGCATCATAAAATGTGTCGTATGCGACTTTGTGAGTGATTTTTAATAAATAGAAAACGTGTATATTTCAATACTAATTTTTATTTATTCAAGAAGCTTAGGTTACATTACAAAAAGCATTGAAACATAAAAGAGATATACAGGGTGTTTCCTGAGGTAACCGACAATCTTACACCATATGTTCTAGAAGTGATTCTAAACAAAAAAAAAATCATATTCACTTTAGGTTAATTCCTTTCCGTTCTTGAGATACCGACAAAAGAAAAAAATTACATCAATTAATGTAAATTTACGTATAGAGATGTGACGTTTCACCCCCTTACTAAGAACGTCAAAGATTTGCCCCGCGGGTTAAGCTCAAATCGGAGAAATACGTTCACTCAAATATATATTCGATTGGGTAAAACACCAGATAATTACCAAAACAAATATAATGTTTTTAGCTAGTTACAATGATTAATTAAAAATAACTCTGAGTTGTACATTATTTAAAATTAACATGTTCTTCTGGAACGGTGTCTTGTTTCGTGGGTCAAGCTGCAACCCAATGCACCGGCGAGTATTACAGGTCCCTATTGGTAGTCCGCAGGTATGAACGCCGATACTTCGGGAAATGGGCTGAGTAGGTCTTTTGTTCCTGCAAACTTGACCTTCCACTAAACAGTGATTTTAAGCTGTAATTTTCCGGTGAATTTAGCGATTTTAAGGGTTACCTAGAGGGGGGGGGGCGTTAGTGCCTGGTGCAGAGGTTGCTGATACCTTACGACGGCTAGGCGTCGTTCTTGGGGCGAACGCGGTGTCAAATCCTGCAGATGGAATATATTCGCCTTGAGCCGGAAAATGATGTTGACATTCCCCGGTAGGGAATTTGCGGGCTGCGATATCGAACGTCGAAGTCAAGGAATTCGCTTTTTAATGACGAAAAGGGGCCCTGCAGGTGAGTTTATGAAGGGCGGCTACAGGACTCTAGCCGCTCACACGCGGGGTAGAAGCTGCGATTCCTACAGATTACAGGTTTAATTATTAGTAAAATGAGGTTATGAGGACTATTTCACCTTTCGAGGCGCCGGGATCTGCGTTTAAAAATTAGGCGGTCGGAAATGGCTTTTAAGCAGTTAGCCCTTCAAGAGAGTACAGCGTATTAAGACAGGGTTAAAGCCTCAGGGATTCGATTTCCCAAGAAAGTTCAACAATCAAGGTAAAATCGAATTCTAGCGGTCTTGCTTTTGCGGAAAATTTTTACTTCTCGGGCTGACAGTACAACACGTCATCTCCCTGGAAGCCTGGTCTGGTAAGGGTTGGAGGCCTACTCCGTTAGACAGTTCAGCGTATTAGACCGGAGGGCCCAGGTAGAAGAGGACAGGACAGGATCAGGACTGGTGGACTCAAGGAGGAATTTTATCAAGTTACTGGAACTGGCAGTGCCATCTTCTTTTAAACCTTTTCTGCCGCGTTATCGGGGTACTTGCCCTAGCTTCCACTGGAGCGGCTAGGATTTCTTATAGCCAGTTCACGCGTCGAATTGATGCAGCGCTTGATTAGGCGATGTATCAAATTTAAATACATTTTATGTATAATAAAAATTTAATACAGGAGCAAGCGTTACAGAGATAAGTAAGCTAGATAAAATAACATTCTTTGATAAGTAAAAACTGTCAAAGTAAGCATTAGTTAACAACAATTAACAACTAGAAGAACTAAACACTACTAGAAAACAATCAAAAACAGGTGTCTGATCGCTACAGCAAAATTCGCGTTGGTGGCAACTGCCAGACTGAGACAACGGACAAGACAAGCCTTACATCGGAAGTGGGCGGGACTGTTTCCTAACACAATGTTGAAAGATAAAGTGAAAATTCTTTTACTAATGATATATTTTTGTACCTTTGTCCTATGTACCTATTTTAAATTGTTTTCAATTATTTATAATGTATATTCGAGATTCATGTTTCCTGAAAGTATAGTGATCCGCGGGCCGCAAAAATATCCTGGAGGGCCGCATGCGGCCCGCGGGCCACATGTTGGACAGCCCTGATATAGTAGATGGTTTTGGACAGTATTTTAACAGTGTCTATCAACCCTTTCAACATACCGACAATATTCATACGCTTGATCTCTCCTGTTATGATAATCTACCCTGTATCAATCTCATTTCCATTTCTGAAAACGATATCATTTCCTCCATGAAAAAACTGAAAAACAAACCAACTGCTGGTTTTGACCAAGTGCCTAGCTATATGATCAAAGACTGCACAAACGTTCTTACTTCTCCGCTTTCAATCATCTTCAATTTAATCTTAAAAACGTCGACATTTCCTCAAATCTGGAAAAGAATGGCGATATTTCCAATGTTACGAACTACAGGCCCATTGCTATTCTCTCTAACTTTTCCAAAGTATTTGAAATTATTCTGTACAAACACATATATAGTAGTGTGAAACATGTCATATCATCTTCCCAGCATGGATTCATGGAAGGCCGCTCCACCATCACTAACCTCTGTTGCTTTTCGCAATTTGTTTCTGAACAATTAGATAATCAAGGCCAAATCGATGTTGTTTATACAGATTTATCTAAAGCTTTCGACAAAATAGATCATGGTATTTTACTTCAAAAACTACATAGCATTGGTGTTAGTGACACAAATGTCGCACTATTCAAATCGTATTTACAAAATAGACCACACCGTGTTGTGTATAATGGGTATAGATCTACTCAATATATTCCCACATCCGGAGTGCCCCAGGGCTCTAATCTGGGGCCCTTACTATTCCTCTTATTCATCAACGATCTCAGTTAACAATTGCAGTGTAAAGTACTTATGTTCGCTGACGACGTAAAAATATTTTCATCAATTGCAAGTCACCATGATGCTATGAACCTTCAAACCGACCTTACCATACTCTCCAACTGGTGTAAGAGAAATAAGTTAAATCTAAATGTTAGCAAATGTAAAATTGTTACGTATTCTCGTAAAATTAATCGAATCCTTTTTGACTACACATTAAATTCAGAATTGTTATCTAGACTACACTCAATAAGAGATTTAGGTGTGGTATTTGATGCTGAGTTTAGATTTGTAAATCATATTAATGAAATTGTGTCTTCTGCTTATAAAATGTTAGGTTTCATAGTACGCAGCTGTAAGGAATTTAAAAATATTTCTACTATTATGACATTATATTTTGCTTTTGTACGTTCAAAATTAGAGTACGCAAGTATCATATGGAATCCAATTTATGAATGTCATATAACGTCTATAGAAAATGTACGAAGAAAACTTTTAAAATATTTGTGGTTCAAGGTGTACCATGTCTATCCGCCTAGAGGTTTTGAGCACTTAACCTTACTAAATACATTTAATATTAATTCATGTGAACACAGAAGGGTACGTATCAGTTTGACTTTTCTCTTTAATTTGCTACATAATAAAGTTGAATGCTCATATTTGTTGCAAAAGTTAAACTTTCACGTGCCTCGAATACATTCTAGACAGTCATCGCTATTCTATTTACCTGGCGCTCGAACTAATATTATATTTAAATCTCCTATCTATACCATGTGCAGTAATTATAACCGTATAAGCAACCAATGTGATATCAATAATTGTACATTACCAAAACTAATAGAACTTATTGGTGAATAGACAAATATATTTAAGTTATTAGTTATTATATTAATATAAATATCAAATAAATTTGAATTTATGATTAGTTACTAAGTTATACTTACTCTTACTGGTTATCCGTATATCTAATATTGTCTTGTTATTGGCTATATGCTGTTAGACAATAAATTTATTATTATTATTATTATTATTATTATAATTTAATAAAATATAAAATACAAGCACATAGATTGTAATTTCTTCATACAAAATTTAAGCTGACTTTCCAAAGCAGTTTTAGATTTTTATTACCAAGATGTCTTTAGAAAAAGACTTTCTGTTCTTTGCGTATTGAGAAAGTTACTAAATTTCGTAATTGTTTATAAATGGTCCAATGTTGAGGTGCTTTAGTTTTCTTGAATCTCTGTAGAGCATTGTTTCGCTCAGCCATCATGCATTTAATGTTTTAAGTTAGCCATGGTGCAGGAGGTTTAGTAATTCTTGAAGTAGTCACCGGGGCAAATAAATTAAAAAGAATAATTGAGTTAGTATTGAAAAAAAGGAAATTTTTCATTAACATCAATATAATGATATATATTGTTCCAAGCAATAGACCTTAAGTGATCATGAAACGAATCATAATTAAATTTACTGTGGTCTCTGTATGTAATTAGAGAGGGTTTATTTACGGGAGTATTTATTTGAATTTCACAGAAAACAAGTTCGTGGTCTGCAACTTGAGCAGCGTGTTGAATGCCAGAAGTAATAACTAGACTATGATTACTACATAAAATCAGATCAATAAGTGACGTCCCGGTTGCGTGAACATGGGTGGGGTCAGTAATGATTTGATACAAACCAGTTCTGTCGAGGAGATTGCAAAGAGTTTTGACATCAGGAGATTCAAAATCTGATAAGTTTATATTAAAATCTCCGAGACAGAAAAGTTCGTCATGCGTCGGAATTATTGTAGATAAGGAAGCGTCAAATACATCCAAGAGGTTAGCATAATAAAATTTGCCGGGCTTATTATAGACTACTCCAAAAGCAAGTTGCTTTTTATTTAAACTCATAGTTACCCAAAGTTGCTCAACTTCGCTACTTGTCTGCACAATTTTGTACTTTATTGCATGTCGTATGTAAATACTAACTCCACCTCCGTTTGCTCCACGGTCCTGACGAACGAAATTGTAGCCATCAATAGCTACTATATTTGAAGAATGATTTTTATGAATCCAGGTTTCAGTGACACCAATGACATCAAAATTAAAGCGTGAAACCAGCTCTCTGAAATTTCAAAAATTAGCAATTAAAGACATTACATTTAAATGTGCACAGCTGAAGAAGGAATTCATCTAGCTCAACATTACGTATTATGAATACAAAAAACAATTACAATTAGTTGTACAATTTAAAAGTAAATAAAAAGGAAAACACAAAATATATTTGAAGTAATGAACTTAGAGAGAAGCAGGCGCAGCACATTATATACCTAGAAAAAACACAAACAAACCAAACCAACAAAAATTCACTTAATAAGTAGATATCCTGGATAATTCCGCTTCGGATTGTATTTTAAAAACTTTGCTGAGGTGTTTAACGAAGATAAGACCTTCCCATGTCCACAAATTTCTTATTCCATACTTCTGATAAGCGGCCCGCAAGGCTTTGGCTCTTAGATGCGTTAAATCTTCTTTAATAGAGAAATTTTTACCTTTTAATTTCGCTTTGGTTTTGAAAATCTGTTGTCGTACATTATAGCTATTAAATTTTATAATAATCGGGCTAGGTTTTCCTTGAATCTTGTCTTTAAGGTTGGCGATTGGAACGAAGAAAATGCTCCAATCTTTCCTCTCTCTTTATTGTGTTGCAGCGTGCTACCACCTGGAAATTTATAGTCAAACTAGTTATAAACATTTCTACTTTAGGCCCTGAACACACGGGATTCCGTATCCCAGATTCGGAATGCGGGATACAGAATCTGAGTCTGTTCAGACACGACGACTGAATCTCAGACGCTGGCCTTCAGTCACTTGCAGTGCCGTGCTGTTATGGACCTAGCATTTCTGTTCTTTGTTTTTGTCGAATTAGTCTAGAAGTGCTGTATTTAAAGTCAGGGATTGGGCTCTACAAAGCTAATAAACTTTTCATTGTCAAATAATGTACGCTCTATGATCGTTGTATGGTAAGGAACGCCTTGCTTATTCGATTTAAATAGAAGTTGCAGAAAATCTGCTACGCCTATGATATGATATCATATGTTCTGGCTGGCAAAAGTAGGCGAGTCCAGGCCGTGGTACACGTGAACTCATATCCTCCATATGCTCCAATGGTAAATCGCCGTAAATCGGTATCCGAGATACAGAATGTGTCGCCGGCGGCCGATTTTCTTTATCTGTCCATTTCGGCCGCCGGCGACAAATTCTGTATCTCGGATACCGATTTACCATTTCACAAAACGTAACCCGAACTTCTACATCTCGTGGTACCTAGTAATTGGTCCACGACTTCAACTTTGTAAAGACGAAATTTTAAATCCTTTAAAATACGATGAAGAGTCCTATCTGATAGGCCCAACTTGATGAATTTAATCAAATTAAGGATTAGGTTAATCTGTATTAGTGTGGAAATGAAGTTTGAGTTTGAGTGATGTTATTTTTAAAGCCACGCTGTGGCTCGATTATAACTAGGTACTACCGTTTAGAAGCAGCTCATTTTGAAAAAGAAATTGCGAAAACTAGATAAATGCAAATTAACAAGAAAAATCAATTTGAATTCATTTACATTATATTACAAATCAATTATTACCAATAAAACTGTTTCAATTGCAATTGAAATTCTACTATTTTTCTGATTCTGAGTAACTTCTTTAATAATTTCTTTAATAAAACTAAGATTACTACAAATTTTAAATTTCCTCCATTTATTTTTGATGGCAGTAGACTACTGGCGTGCAGTAAAATTATTTAAAAATTGCAATAATAACCCCGAGTATAATTGAAATAAAATTAAATTTGTCAGAAAATGGGTAAGAAAGGTGCAGGGGTGTGTAGAGAAGCAATGCAATGTTCTGTATTTTTAAGTTAATTGAATATAAAAAGAACTACGAAAAAGAAATTAAATTGTTTATAAAAAGTCAACATGTACTTATCAAAAATAAACTAAATTGTTAATACAAAAGTGCATATGTATTTAAAAAAATATATTAAATTGTTTATAAAAAAGTAGAAATGTATTTACAAAAAATAAACTACTCTGTTAATAAAAAATCTTTGGTAAATATGTATGCACTTTTTTATTAACAATTCGGTTTATTCTTTGTAAATTTGTACTGTTTTATTAACAATTTAGTTTATGTTTGGTAACTACATGTGTACTTTTTTTTATAAACAATTCAATCTAGTTTTAATACATTTTTATGCTATTTAGACAATTCTTATAAAACATCTATAAAATAATGCTTTTTAGAGGTGCGAGTCTAGCGACAGGGCCGTATCAAAGTTAGAAACAAATAGTAATTTTTATTAAATGTATTATTATAAAATATTTTATTTCTTAAAAAAAAATACGATTTTGTAACTAAACAACCAAAAGTTAGAAAGATTAATACTTACAGCAGCTGAACAAGTCAGGTTAAAAATGAAGTTTTTTCATTTTTAATTTCAATTTATTCAGTAACTGTATTTTTTAATTCAAAATTCTAATAACTTCACGAAATCGACATTCATCATAGGCAAAAATAGTTTTTCTGCATAGGGTTGCCAACATTGTGCCAATCCCCGACGAAAAACATTTAGGAAAATAACTGAAAAATATCGATGGTAATATGAATGAATAGTACTTTCCAACACGGAAGAGAAAGGCATACGTTTTTCCAAAGTGTGAGTTTGAGGCGCAAGTGCGAAACGCGAGGACTACAAATACATAGAAGAAAAAATGGCGTTCTCTCCTGCTTATATACAATTTTTTTCATAAATAAATAAATAAATAAATAAATAAAAATTCATTTATTGCCTAACAACTGTTGAATTATTTAACTAAAAAAGAATATATATATATATATATATACTTATAAACGGTATGCTATTGAGCCCGATAGGTTTTCGGGCCGCTGATGATCCCGGCCTAAGGAAACAAGCTAGAAGAGAATGGGTTACATATTTTTGTTTCGTTGCATAACACCAGTCGAGGCATTCACAGAGGGGTAAAGATTTCTAAGAAATGCAGATTTTAGGTATAAACGTGTCCCTGTGAATCCCAGATATAGAAATGGTACTCTATGGAGCCCATTTATATATTTAACTATTTTAAGCGTACGTTAGTAAGCCCGACACCGTTGCCAAAATCTGTGGTGCCGGCCTGGTTCGCGCCTAAATACCGGATAACGAATTGCTGGCTGGCCCTTTTGCGTATTGCGTATTTAGTAATAGTGGGCTTATATTAGTCAAATTAATATATTCCTAGGTTTTAAAATGTCCAGTAATCGTGGGGAAAAATTCTTGCTCTTGCTCTAAAATCATGCAAGTGATATGCTACACCTTATGTTATTATTAATAACAATTAATATCATTATAAGCTGGGACGTCGCTGCGCTCCTCAAAGATATTGCATGAACTAGACTTGTGATGCAGTTAATTTAATTAAATGACTTATTCTATCTCAAGTTTTTATTAAAAAAATATTATTTTTACTAAGCAACGAAAACATCCAAAAAACCGGTAAAATATCAATTATTTTCAAATTAGAGCTCGATATGCAGTTGCAAGATATACTTTAATAATAATTAATACTTTACTCCAGTTAGTTAGGGATGTTTTGGTAGGATTAGTAAATATTTTGCCGCTATTAATAGCTTTCACGAAAGTATACGGTTGATTACTTACGAAATTTATTTTTCTACAGTATCTTCAATATTTTTAGTGACCTTTATTCCAAAACTATTCATAATTTTGATTGAAATTTGTTAAATACGCCAGTGATTTTACTGGAGCAAACTAACCCCTGCGCGGTTTTTTTTATCGAATTATTGCACACTGTGAACGATTTTATCAAGTTATTGCGGTTTTGATCGGTTTATATGATTGCTACACTTACGAAGAAAATAATTACTTATTATATCTAAAATGCAAATTTTTTATGGGATATTTTTACTAAGCAACGAAAACCTCCGTAAATGTGGTCAACTATAAATCAATCTCAAAGAAAAGTACAAAACTAAAGCGAGGGATTTTATTTAATAATAATTTATTTTGTGATCTAGTAATAATATTGATGTTTGAAGTGAATTCGTTAATATGTTGCCAATATTAAAATCTTACACAGAATATACGGATGATTACTTATGGAATGGAATTGTCTACACTATCGTCAATAGTTTTTGTTTCAAAACTACTCATTACTTTATTTACAATTTGGAAAATAAAAGTTGATTTTTATTTATCTGGTTTTGTTTGTTGTCTTGGCGGGAGTGTTTATGATACATCTCACCTGTGACCTTACGGGCTAATCACTTTGCGGTTCTTTTATCGAATTATTGCACACTGCATTTATTGTTTCATCGTTGGCGCCTAAATTCCAGATAACGAACTGCACTGCTGCCCTTTTTGTGCTCACTTAGTAGTAGTGGGATTATGGTATACAAATAAGAACTTTTTATGTTAGTCTCTTTCTTACTTATGCATTCTGTTTGTTTTTGTTCTAGCTATCTCATTGCCGTTATATTTAATTATGGGCCAATCGGTATAATGAATAAAGCTTTATACCAAAAGAAATTACATAAGAGTTGGCCATGGAAAGCAAAACTAATGTCAACAGGAAGCTGTAGAGACAGCAAACTTTAGAATTTCCATAGCAGATTAGAATATAAACATATGACAACAACAATGACAGTTAATGAATTTTAAAGCTTGCTGTTTGCATTACTTTTAGTTTCCATGGCCAACCCTTATGTAATTTCTTTTTGAACACACCGTATTATCCACATTCTTTTCAGCAAATTTAGTTTTTTCGAATTTATTAAATACTTACAGTAGTTTTAATAGTAATAAGTAATAATAAATATATGCAGTATTGGTGATGTGTAACACTAACAAATTTAGTCGTTTACATTAACAATTTAACATTTGTTTAACAAAGACTTATAAACTGGGTTCGAATCCCGGCGACTCTAGAGTTTAAAAATCGTACGCTCTCCGGCTACCACGCTAATATCTGCGGTAGTCGTTAACCCCTAACAAGGGAACTCTTCCTCAGTTTCGACGGGCAAGGCTAGCCACCTACCCGGCCTAAGGGTAAAGAGGGCCCACAGAACCACTTCGTGGTTAAAAACAGGCCACTGGCCTATAATAAGAGGAAGAAGAAGAAGAAGAAGACTAGTAAGATCTAGGTTTGAGCAACATCTTCCATGTGATTGATTTTACTTGGCACAGTAAAAATCTACTTACCTCGTACATTACGTGACTGATAAACTGCTAACTCACTTTTAAGAAAAAATGTATCATTTGTGTAAATAATCCCACCGCTAAACAAACCCAAAGAGCTGAAAATCATAAATTGGAGACTCCCTTTTTTTTAAAATACCTGGCATAATGTGTGCATTTCATCACGTTTATTTAGTGTTTAAACAGTGCTCGTTTAGAATAAGTTAATGTTTTGAAAATATCTGTAAAGGGCTTTACTCAGAACTCTCGCAAGTGGACGTTGTCACACTAAATAATTTTTAAAATCAAAGAAAACTAAGGGTAAAAATGCATTCACGTTTCTCATAATACTGAAATAATAAAAGAAAACACTTGATAATCCAAATAACATCAATTTTCAAATTTCAAAGGAAAACTACCGGCGGTCGATTCGAACGGCAGCGGCTGCGAACGCTATTCTAATGTTTGGAAGAATATTGCAAGCACATTTCCCGTTCCCTACATGCGTCATGGAGTACTCCTAGCGTCCTTGCGTGGAGGCTGTCTTAAATATAAAGCATTTTTCGTTGACCCCTTTTTCTGTTTTGCAACATTTATCCTACATCTCTTGAGTATCACTTTCGTCAACGGTAAAGCCTGAGGTATGTGCAAATTACTACTTTGATGTATTTCTCAGTTAAAAAATCTGGTGTGATACTCACTCAACTTCCTTTTACTGTGATGCTATAATTAGCAAAAAATGTGATTTTTAATTTCTAAGCATTTGTCAAAAATTTTCGAAAAATTGCAAATTCTACAAGAACGGTACAAAATAGAGAGTTAGTTGAAGAGACAATTTTTTTCTAGAATTTCAAGCTGAATTAAAAAATGTAATAATATACCGGGTGTTGTATTTAAAATAGAAGTTAATAAAAAAATTAAAAAAAAACAAAAGAAACCCATTTTAGAAGTATTCAACTGGAAAATCACCCTTCTCACATCAATACACATTAAAAATGTAATAAAAGTATAAAGTTTGAAAAAATCGTTAGAGCTGTTTTTAAAAAATCGAAAAAAATTGAAAAGTCGCTAGAGTAAACACCTACTTCCGGTTATGGCATTTTCTTCAAAAGCTTGTTGTCTCATCTACATAGTACATAAAACGTATATATGAAGTTTCAATGCCATACCTCTTTTCGTTTTTGAGATATTCTGTTCACAGACACACAGCCAGACACACAGACAGACACACAGATAGACGGACCCAATAAAAAAAATATGTTTTTTGGGATCAGGGGACTCTAAAACGTGAAGATCTGTTGAAAACTCAATTTAGAATTTTTCAGGTGAATCCAATACTTCCTTTATCGTAAAAGGAAGTAAAAAAACTAAACAAGATTTTATATTTTAAGGTGCTCATCCTGTATTTATTTCTTCGACATTTTCTCAATTTCATTCCAGGTAGACATATAATCTGCATGCACAATATCGTCTTCCTCGTTCCTAGTTTTTAAATTATACAGCCAACAGACTGACAAACAGACGGAATTGAGAAAACCGTTTTTTCGTCATCTAGGAACCCTTCGTCTGTTAGACGAGGGTAGTAAAAATCTCAAATAAATATACAGCAAGTAAGATAAAATGAGCGCTCTCGTATGTTTCAATATGTTTCTTAGCTAGAAGTCAACATCGTCGATTTTAACAATACCTACTAGGTTAAGAGTTCAGGTAACCCAAAATTATAGTATGTAGTAATAATGCTGTATTTGCTTATAAAAAGCCAGTTTTAAAATTGCAAATTTTATTAAAACCATTATTTTCTGCAAATCAATAAAAATGAAACACGGGGTGGGCCACCACACGATCTTTTATTACTGCTTGTAAAAATTTAATTTTAAAATTTTTTCAAAACTGTTTCCAAAAACCTTTTTTGAGAAAACTTATAGACAATTACGTAATGTATAACACCTTTTCAATAGCTATTGATATAAGAAGTACATGATGTAGGGCATTATTTGACGAATTTCTTTTATAACCAAGCGAGGTCAGTAAAGAGGACGAGTCATAAAGTCATATTATGTACGAGTTGTATACAAAGCTTTATGTTCACTTCTAAAATCTAAAAAAGTCGGGTTTATAGATTTGATGTCTATTCTGTGACAGAAAAGACTTGACATTAGAGTACCTTTACAGATATTGAAAGGCATATATTTTGACATTGACAACTGAATTAATAGGTAGTTATTTATGGTTAAGCGTGTTATATTACAAATAATCCACAAGAGAAAAGAGGAGCCCTCGAGGCCGCCAGGCCAAGAGGTGTCATTTCTCGGGTGAATTTATTACAAATATACAAAATTTTATCCAGCGCAATAAATATCTAAGAAACAAATTTTTTGTTGACAACCGTGAAAAGTCATAGTGACAAATTGAAAAGTATCGAGAGGTGAAATACATTTATAATTCGAGTCGCGACGTAAATGATTCAACTGTGGATAATAATAACTTGATCGTCCTATACAATGCAAAATTATATTCAATTCTTATAATTACATTAACCAATAAATACCTTAAAAAACATACATTTTATACTAACAGCCATGAAAAGTCATAGTGACAATTTGGAAAGTGATTCGTGTTATACGTTTGGCAGTATTGAAGTGTATTGTCAGTCTATGTCAAATTCGAGGTTAGCAGTGAATGACCTGGCTTTTATTTCATTAGTGGGTTATGATTTAACTCAATAGTGGGTTATGGGCTACTTTAGAGGTCTAAAATCGACCTAGTAATAGTCTTATAACTAGGAGGTGTTAGATAGTACTAGTAAGATAGAGTATGTACTTTTATAGTGCTAGCAAGATAATATAGGTAAACTTTATTTTACTAGTACTATATATAACTACTTTATTGCCGAGATATTATGTTATAAACAGTATCTTATAATACTCGTACATAAAACATTTTATTCTCATAAATTTTTGGCCGTTTATTTATAAAAATTAGGTTTTTCGATTTTTTCAAAATCTATCCTTTTTCCCAAAACACCTTTTAAACAAACGCTGTAGATAATTATATAATATGCGATGTTGTTTCACAGAATTGTGTTTTCATACCACAACTATAAAGAATTTGAGATCATTTTGTAAAAATATAATTTTGCGCTTTTTTCAAAAAAACTTTTTGAACGAAAAGTGACAGATATTAGTATAATATAGGCTCTTGTTTTAAGGAATTTTGTTTTAATCCAGCAATTATAAACATTTTGAGCAAATTTTTCTAAAATTTTAGTTTTGCTCTTTAAAAATTAAAAGTACTTTTCACAAAAAAATTAAACAAAGGTTGTAGATAAAATATATTTTTATCCAACAATTATAAAAATTTGAGGATATTTATGTGAGAATTTAATTGTGCAATTTTCTCAAACGCTATATTTTTCACAAAAAAACGTTAAACAAAAATTGTATTCAATGACAATATATGTTATTCTAAAAAATAGTGTTACCAAAATTATAAAAATTTACTGGAAACGGAAAAATGCTTGACTAAAGTACCACTTTTGTTAGGCTGAGTTTATCAAATATTCACTGTAATGTCCGAAACTATATAAGAAACGCAGATATATTTTCAAGCCGATCTATTATACCGTCTGTGCTGTAGAGAGGATACAAACAGATTCACAGACAGAAATCACCTCGAACACCACTTTTTCTGAATCATAAGAGACGAAAACGGATATTTCCGCAAAAATCTCGAGTGTGAAATTTTTGATGATTACTATAAAATATTTATTTATGCAACAAGTGCTAAAAGTCAACGTTTATGCACGAGACATGAAAATTATGAAACTCAGCCTTCGGCTTCGTTTCATAATTTTCATGTCTCGTGCATAAACGAGTTTTAGTACGAGTTGCATACAATATTTTATCTACGACCTTAATTTTACTGTTATTAATCCATAAATATCGATTTAACAAAGGTTTTCATCTACGGCACTTCTAATTTATGTCATAATAAATAGTAGCCCATGCGCGGGCGAATGTTTGCGAAGCCAGTGCTGAGAAGGTCAGTTACGAAATGTAATTATTAATACTCCACATCTGAGTGTATTTATTACATAACGCTTTAATTATTTCAAAAACACTTTACCTGTTACGCAAGAAGCAACTAGAATAAGTTTACAACTTCACTTCCAGTTCGAAATTGTAGTTATATAACCTCACTTCACTTTTATCACTAGAGCTAAAAGTAAACAGCTGATTTCTTTAACCACGGTAAACTATAAAACGGCATTTTTAGTGAAACAAGCTAGCGCTAAAATGCCTACCTTTAGTAGTGGTCGTAGATAAAGTAAATTATTTTTATTTACACCGTATTAATGTTTTATGTAGGTATGTGTATGAATACGTTTTCAAGCCCATTATGTATATTTATTATATATATCAATTCGTTGTGAAGCCCAACAGCGTTGTGACATGTCGGGCTTAATAACGAGCATTTACATATTTTTATATACTGTATATAAAACATTCCAAAAGCGCCCCCTACACTCGATATTGCAGAACTACTCCATGTATATCGACCATACTACCGGTCATTACTGAGCCCACCGCAAAAATTTGTGTACTGCATCTTTGAGGCATTTCTAACCAATTGGTGATGATATACACTGGGGTACGTTGTTGAGCCAAACGCGGGCTCATCAACGTTGAAAATGGCTTAACTATTCATATATTCAGTGGGCCTAACTATGACCGTTTATAAGTCTATATATATATATATATATATATATATATATAATAATGTCTTCAATTTGAGCAAGATATTTATATAAGGTTGATTTATTATTCAAGATAACAGGCAACCCAAATTTTGGTCCAAGTGCAAGGAAACGTTGTATACAATCAGGGATGACAACATTAGATATATTTTTAAACCACTTATCGGGTGTTACAATAGAATTACTTTGTGTTAAAGGCAGCCTCAAATTATTGAGTTTATTAATATTATTAGATTTTATTTTATTATAATGAAATTGGTAAAATTTGATCTGTTTTATATTAAAGGCATTGAAAATCTCTCGAGGTAGTAAACGTTTACAATTCTCTTTGGATATATGTAAAATTTTATGTAAATATCTAATGGTATCATTTACATAAAATTTTACATATATCCAAAGAGAATTGTAAACGTTTACTACCTCGAGAGATTTTCAATGCCTTTAATATAAAACAGATCAAATTTTACCAATTTCATTATAATAAAATAAAATCTAATAATATTAATAAACTCAATAATTTGAGGCTGCCTTTAACACAAAGTAATTCTATTGTAACACCCGATAAGTGGTTTAAAAATATATCTAATGTTGTCATCCCTGATTGTATACAACGTTTCCTTGCACTTGGACCAAAATTTGGGTTGCCTGTTATCTTGAATAATAAATCAACCTTATATAAATATCTTGCTCAAATTGAAGACATTATTAATAGTTTGGATAATAAGGAAAGGAACAATTATCGCTCCTTAGTAGCTTTCCACATTACAGATTTTCTTAAAAATCATAAAAATATATATATATATATTTATATATATATATTGTACATGTATGTAAGTAAATATAAGAACAATGCAATAATAAAAATAATTTAAAAAAAAACATATTCCTTAACAAAACAACATGTTAGTAGGCAAAAAGAACTGGTTCAGCTTGGTCACAAAAGGCAACCAGCTGTTCTCCCACCAGTCCTGCAAACATTTCTCAAAACAATGAAACAAAAATTAAGTGCACTCAAACTGTCCAGCACACCCTGCAGAAGAAAAGAGAAAAAAAAGAAGAAGAGCACGCGCTTAGACTATGGCCAACAAACACACATTAAATGCAGAAGCAGTACATACACGCAGATTCCCTCACTAGCCTGATAAAAAGGAAGGTGAACTCTTTAAAATAGCAGGTACATTATTATACAGATTAGCAATGTTATATGAGAAGGAACGCTTGAAAAATTGTAGTCTGTGACGAGGAATTGTTAATTGTCCCCGGAGACGTAGGTTTAAGTGATGGACATCAGTGCGAAAGGTTATCTTATTATAAAGATATGGCGGAGTTTTGGTGGTGATTATCCGGTGAAAAAAGCTTACAGAATGCAAATATCGTCTATCCGACATGCGCAGCCAACGAGCCAAAGCAAGCGTATGGGAGATTCTCTCTCTCCTTCTGATTCCAAAAACAAAGCGTAGGCAAGAGTTCTGCATTCGTTGGATACGCGCAGAGTCCATACTATCTAAACATGGATGGTAAAGCACATCACAAAAATTAAAGTTAGATAATATTAACGAGTCGCATAATGAAATTTTGAGTTTTTGATCTAAAATGTGTCTATTGCCTTAAAGTAGTTTTAAAGTTGAGTAAGATTTTTGAAGTAACTTTGTTATATGTGATTTGATACTCATTCGTGTATCCAAAATAACTCCAAGATTTCTAGTCTCATCAGATACCATCAAAAGTTGGTTTTCGAGTAAAATCTTAACCTCGGGCAGAACAGCGTCCCTAGCACCCCGACTCCCAAAGACCATGACCGACGACTTATTTGGATTTAAACGAAGGCTATGTTTTGAAGAAAAATTTAGTAGATTATTTAAGTCAAGATTTAACTTTGTCACAGCTTCTATAACATTTGTAACAGAAAATGAATAATAAATTTGGGTATCGTCGGCATAGAAGTGCACTTTAGAATATTGAATACATGAAGATAAATTAGAAGTATAAATGGTATATAAAATTTGACCCAAGATAGAACCTTGGGGCACTCCCGATTGAACATTAATAGAAGAAGAAAAGGTAGACTTACATTTCATAACTTGTGAGCGATTAGTAATATAATTCGAAAAGAGTTGTATGGCGGTATCATTTAGACCAATAAAATGCAAAATAGATAATAATAAATTATGGTTAATAGTGTCGAAAGCCTTCGAATAATCCAAGAGAACCAAAGCGGTTAAGTTGCCATCATTCGTTGCTCTGAAAATATCATCGGTCACGTCCAAAACGGCCGAGGCGCAGCCAAATCCACTTCGAAAGCCTGATTGTGTGTCAGGAAGAATCTCGTTAATATTAAGATGTTTACGAAGTTGAATGGCCCATGAACGGGATCAGAACAACAAGAAACGAGTATTACTGCAAATTAGAATTATGCTGCAACATTTAGAAGCCTTCGAATTGTGCTACTCTGCGAATACAAACAATATCATTAGAAACTACCATAAATACATTGAGCATTTTTTTCTTTAGAAGTAATAACTTATGTTAAAATTTGTATCAATGTTTTGTACTTATTATTAATTACTATCTTCGTTCAATAGAGACGAAGAGTACGACCGAAAGCAAGAACATCAAGACGAAATTCTAAACCACTTCTGCCCAGGGCGGTGACTTCAATCACAGTGTATCTGCTATTAATCTTGTATTGAAAATAAAGTAGTGTTATAAAAAATACTTTTTTCTTTGTCAATATTTAAAGTTTTTTATATCTGTTTAGGCAGCAATATAGAAAGTATAAATTGAGTTGTAAACGTATAACATTTACCAATATATCGCAGTAAAATTTGGAAACTGTATTTGTTTTTTTGTAAGGTGTTGCAAAGTGATTCCTGTGTGCTGTTAAATGGCAGAAAGGTTTTGAAGGTAAATATCGATTGATAAATTTGAAATATATTATCAAGTTGATTAATTAGGTACCTAGTTATTATCAAAAACTATGTAGTTGTAGATACATTATTGCACTTGACTTGCATATAATCGCTGTATTACACTTGGATGATTTCATCTTCTCGTAATATAGCCTACATTATATGCTTGTTAAATAAAATCGTATTTTCGGCAACCAAAAGTAATTACTTTTAATACCAAAATCTGTCATTGAAGTTGACGTTTCTCTTACTGACACAAAAGGTGTATGTTGCTATGTAACACTTTTAGTTCCTAAGAAGTACTTTTACTTCCATGGAACTAAAAGCAACTTCCATTTGGTCGTCTGTGAATGTAGTTGTCATAATGATTTTTAAATGAGAAACGTCAAAAGTAATCAATCATCTAAAATTTTGAATATTTTGTACTTTTCTAGGTTGCAGAAAAAAATAGTATGTATTATTTGGATTAAAAATGACCCTGTTTGACTTGCAATTTTTGCATTTGCTCGGCTACGGTGCGCTTTGTCTTGCAAATGCAAACATAATTGCTCGTCAAACAAAGTGCCATTTTTAATTCTAATAATAGTTATTTATTATACAAGTGGGATAACAGCATCATTAATATACGTGTGTGTAAGTTACAAACGAGTGCGTAGCACGAGTTATGTAAGCACACAAGTATATTAATGATGCATTATCACACATGTATTGTACAAAATTTTATCTACGACTGCCTAAAATTGAGAAAAGTGCATTAAGAGAAATGTCAGATCTGTCATTTTCAAACATATTTTAGTAGGCAAATGTCATTATGTCATTAATTTGACACTATTTCAGTTAGGTAATGAAGTCATTACACAACTCAGTTGCGTAATGAAACCATTGCATAACTGAGTGGTGTAATGAGCTTGATTACCTAACTGAAATAGTATCAAATGAGTGACGTAATGAGTTAGTTATCCCGCTGGAGTAGATAAAATAATATACTATTAATTCTAGGAACTAAAAGTGTTGCATTGCAAAATACACTTTTTGTGTCAGTAAGAGAAACGTCTACTTCAATGACAGTTTTGGTAGTAATCACTTCAAAAACGGTTGCCGAAAAACATTCTTTTTCAACCTAAAAATAAGAGATACTTATGCATTAACGGCGATATGAGTATGTTTTTCCCTTGGGTTGACATGGGTTACAGACCGAGGGCTTCTAGTCTGAGGTCTGTAAGTCAACCGAAGGTAAAAAACATAAATATCTCCCATGGTGCATACAATATTTTATTTACTAGCAATATTAGTAAAAATTGAATTTTGGGGTTACAGCTGTTTTTGTATATAAATTAGTAATTTGGAGATGAAATCAGCTATTTTGGCATTGTATTAGCTTAGCTACTTGAAATTTCTACATGAAAAGTAAGTTTCAATCAGAACTCTGTGTTAATTAATTTCCAGCCAAATTTCAATAAACAGAATACGAAACAAACATAAACCTAAACTGTTAGAGGAAAAACAAAAAATAATGAAAATACAACATTAATTATTATGGATGTGAAAAAAAAAATCTGGATTTTTAATATGAAGATTATTTTTATTCTAAAAAAAATGCTACTCATGACTAATCAAGAAATATAAAAAAGAATACACTTTAAAAGAAAACGACAAAAACTACAAAGGTGATTACTATTCTTTTAACAAAAACTGTTCTCTATTAACTTTTAATATCTGTCTTTTAGCAAAATAATTTTTAAGAAAACATACGAAAAAAAAACAGAAAATAATCACAACCTTATCCTGTTTTTTAATACAAAAGTTAAAGTTTTGGAGGAAAAAGAAAAATTATATTTCAATTTTAAACAAGAAGATGTAATGAATCCTAATCATTAAGATACGATATGCTTTTCTTGGTATGTATTAAATGAGGTTTTATTCTTTCACTTATTCTCTAATTGCTTGCTTGTTTACACTTTCAGATTAACTACTGCAAAAGGCTTGTATTTAAAATTTATTTTATCTGATGAAGCTGGTATAACCAGCGAAACGTTATAATTAACTTTTAAGTAAAATTTTAATGTGTTTTTGACAATACAGAGTTCTGATTGAAACTTATTTTCCCTGTAGAAATTTCAAGTAGCTAAGCTAATACAATGCCAAAATAGCTGATTTCATCTCCAAATTACTAATTTATATTGGTAAAAGTAGTATGAAATTTCAAAATGTCATAATGACATTTAAAATTAGAATATGTAAGTAACATCAAGGATTGCCTCATTGTATGGTTGCTAAGACGTTGCCTATAGTTGCATGGTTACTACGAGTTTGAGGGAGAAATAATTTCAAAAATCCCTTGGGGGTTATGAGTAGCTTTCCATATTTTGTATCTATAATTCGTATTTCATTCTAAGCGTTTCTGTTCAGCTGTTAATTATTACGTATAGTAAAATAGTTAGAAATCTACACTCTAATAATAACCATCCACTATCATTTGGATTCGTTATTTACCGTATTGTAAATTTCGGATTAGCCACTATACTGCAAGTAGAAATTTCCCGGTATTCGGCAATGTCACAACCTTGATTTTGAAGTGACATCTGTCTTACAATTGCTGAACTATATGTGCGCTATGTTTGTGGAAATTTTATCAGGTATTTACAAAACCGGTACGAATTTCCGACGATTCCAATGAAATATTCGCCCTAAATGACAACCGCTTCAAATTTTTTAGGAATCACGTATTATCAAAAACTAAACGTCATAAATAGTTCAATGAGGTCTTAAATGAAAGATCAAAAATCGCATCTTCCTGTATGCTATTTTACAGTTTCTGTTTTCTATTTTTCACAAGTAAATTTTACTGTTGGATGACAAAAATACAAATGAAAAATGCCTACAAAAGCGTCGATATTTTAAATACAATTTTACAGCACAAGCGAATCTGTTACCATTTATAAAATTGCTTACCCTAAGCAGCTAACATTCGTCTTTGGAATGAAGACTTGTTTAACTTCATACGACGCGTGCAGTATTGAATTCAGACTGTTTATTCCGGGGGGGAAAATGACACTTCTGGGGGGTAGTTTTACCTATTTCCACGCAATTCACCCATTCTTTTGTAGAAAACGAAAATATGAATATGATATGGTAATGTTTCCGGGAGGGAATTCTGTTCTGTCCGGGGGGGGGGGGAATTTTCCTCCCGGTCACCCCCTTGGATTCAACACTGGACGCGTGTGAATCGATAATAGGTACGTGATTCCTATGTATCAATCTGTCCCTATTATTTCAACATAAGCCAAACGCCAGCCTTAAGTCGATGACTTTTATCAATAGCATATTTAGGCACCTCGATCCTAAGATTATCAAGAAAAAACTTCGTCAGCACTTCATCGGTATTCTCATTATCTGTTTGTTGAATCCCAAAAACACGTAAATTATTACGCCTTGAATATTTTTCCAGCCTGTCTATTTTTAAAGCGAGGTCTTCAAGAGTTTTGAGTGTTGTAATTCGGCCTCTTCAAGAGCAGATATGCGCCCAGCATGTTCGTTGAATGTTATGTCGATCTGGTCCTTGACTTTATCCATAAAGGCGCACAAAAAAGTATCGGATAAAAGAACTTTCTCTACGACACGTTAAACGATAGCATCTTGTTTATCGTCAGGATCTTCGGAGACTGATTGAGACTTGGCGCTACCTCGCAATTCATAACCACCACCCATTATTAAGCGAAAAGAGTAAATAACAAAATGCATTTTGTCTATTTTTTATATGTATATTATTTCGTTTTGTCTTTAAATTGAACTAATTTATTTCTTTTTGTTTGTATGTAATCCTTATTTGTAAATGTATTGCTTGAGTCAATTTATATACATATATTGCTATGGTATATAGAGGCCATGTATTACATTAAATACGGTTATTTATTTACATGAATCTAAAATGAAAAGTTCAATACAGTAATTATACTGAAATGATAAGATGTGAAAAATTGTGTTAATGATTGCTTGTTTAATTGAATAATAATTGAAACTCAAAGATTCAAAGTACATTTTAAAAGAAAGTTATTACATAATGAGTACTACTTGATGATGGTAACAAGAATTAACAATAAATACAAAGTTGAATGTTGCATATGACAGAATAAAATTCTATTTGTAACAATTTATAAAGTGAGCACCATTCAAATTTATTTATAACATATAGCTGGCAAGAATAATGGTAGTCTAGGATAGCAATAAAAATTGGATAATTATTAAAATAACAACTTTGAAAAACAACGTGTAAATTGGAGTTTGGTGAAAATAAATTTGAAATTTGACCCTATTTATTCTATTTTAAATGCTATTAATATAAAAGGGTTACTAATAAATGTGTACAAAGTAAAAGCAAGTGAAACATATGAGAAGAAAACAAAATTTAATTAAATAAATGTATGATATGGTATGACTACAATATTAACAAGTAAAAGAAGCAAGAAGAATAAGAATTGGATATAATTGACGGAGTTTACAATACAAGGAATAAAGAATTACATTAATTGGAGGATTATTATTATTGGTTGGAATTTTTCGTGGACGTATCCTGATGAAGCGGGAACTCATTGGATTGGAACCAGTTGGAGGAGACCAGTTGGACTGTATTGACAAGGGGAGATCTTGAAGGTGTTATATTGTACTGACGGTTGATGACGTGGATGGAGATGGATGGACCTAAGGCAGTATGCAGTCAATTTACAATTACATGAGGAAATAGACTTACCCGTGAGGAGCTGGACAGAAGGAGATTGCAGGAGTGACAGTTGTGCAGGGCTAGAGAAAGAATAGGTGACAGCCAGTATCTTGAGGTGTTGAAGATAAGGAGGCAGTTGGATAGTGACCATTGTGTCGTAGCAAAGGAGTGAAGGATTACAGGTAGCAGGACAGGATCATACCAAGGTGATTCTGAGTTGGTCTGCAAAGTAAGAAATACAGGTGGGTGAACACTAAACTGTTTTGAGGTAATTTTGAAATAAGAAATAGTTAGAAAAGTTTATTAAGATATAATTGAATACTTATCGTAATATCATACAGTCAAAACCGTTGTAAAGGATATTATTTATGTCATATTGATTGAAGTGTCATTAAACACTGTTTGGAAATAATAGTTGACAGCAAGTGACATTCAGTAATTGTAGTTCAAATAAAAATAAAATAGCAACAAACAACTAACTAGATTTTGGCGAACCATACCCTGAGCAAAGAGTACTAATGTATTTTGAAATATAATTCAATTGATTTATAATAAAGTCAAAGTTTCAACATTTGAATGAAATAAGTATACAAATAATATCATATTTGAGCCTTGGTATAATTATTAATATGTATTGGAACGTGAAGCAAAAGTAAATATAAAATCATACAGACGTATCCAGTACAATATATATATATATATATATATATATATATATATATATATATATATATATTCCATGTATTGTGGTCTTATTTGTAATTTTTTATGCACATAGCTATCATATGTCTGCAAAGTGTTTTGTCTTAAAATTGAACCAATAAACCGTTAAGATGATGGACACTGTGTTTTTTGCGGTAGTTTTCCCTAACTTTTGAAGAAAACTTGTGCTTTGAAGCTTTGTATTTCGGTAACTATGAGGTATATAAAAACATGTTATTGGAGTAAATTGTGGCAAATGTTGTGCTCTATAAAACGGTAGAGGTAATTTTTTGTAGGACGCACCACTGAGTTAAGAGTTATCGAGCAAAAACCGAAAAAAGTTACACAAAAGTGGTCGTCCTGAGGCGTGCCAAATTAGAAAACTTGACCTTTTGTCAGATAAAATGTACTTGGCCACTGGGATAATAAAATTTCTAATTATTAAAGAATATTTTTCCACAATATGATTTATATTATTCAAACATAAATCATGAATAATTAATAATAATTGATATCAGCAATTTGACATGTAAATCTCCAAAATAATGCTAAGTTAGGCATTATTGTTAATACACTAATCAGTAGATACACCAACTTACAGCACAAAGAATGCATGAACAAAACAGACTGACTGGTATTCCCATATATTGCTATGATATGATATGTGTGTTTTTATTATTATAGAATAAAATAAATTAAATTAAAATTGTCTACCATACCAATTATTTTTCAAAGATCGGTAAATGTTACATTAAACTGACTAATCTTGGGTTCACCAAATTAACTAGTAATATCTATGGTATTTTGCTCTCTTAAACATTGCATATAACCGTTATTGATAATATTTGCTAGCTCCAAAATTAAGAACATGAAAACTCAGCTCTCAGGTGTCGGGTTCCTTAAATTTATTTGAAAATGGCAGCACGCCACTGGGAAATACTATCAAAACTGCACTGCGCCGGTGCTCGAGTTGACAGTTAACCTTGACCTACATAAATTTCAGTTTGTGCGACTTTCTGCGTTGTGAAATGACTAGTAAAATCAAATTATGAGCAAATTAAAAATCAGGTGAGTTATGGATTGATTTTCGCGCCTTTGTGGTAGCGTCTGTACATTCTTTTGTTCTAGGAAAACCGAATCTTCGTTGTTTGCGCCTACTCTTTTGTTTCTTGCATTCTAACCTCCAAATTTGGATTAAATTGAGATTTTTGGCTGATTATCGTTGCCTGGACAGAAACTAATGCTGGCCCTCGGTTGTGAAGCTCACGAGACACTGGTAGGCTCATATGTTTCACGCCCTTACGGTCGATTAATGAAAATTCCCACACTAACCTCGCTCTTGCATCGGTAGCTGTTGCGGAAAGCCTTCCCTGGTGCCTGCGGTACCTGCGATCGCCCTTTGATGCCGGTATCGCTGCTGGGACCCTCGGACAGCCTGTCTCCACCTTCTGGACCCGTTAGTAGCCCTCCGGAACGCTGGGATCTCGATTGTAATCTCCTCGGGTGCCTGCCGTTGCTGGTTCGTCGAAGGAGGCGTGAAATTTTTTTTCTCTTTTAAGATGGATCGCCCCTTTTAACACCACTGGTTACACACATAAAACTGCACACTTTGGTAACGTTTCAACTCTGTATCTTTATTTTAACCATATAAAAACTTTAATTAATTGCAGAGTAAAAGGCAGATGCTGCTGGTGTCAACGTTTAATAATAATTGAATATCCAAGCTTCTAAAAACAAATGAACATCAAAAATCAAATACAAGGAAATCAACTTAGTACAAATTAACAACATTTAACATTAAGTTCATATTTTACAAACATTTAACTAGAACTCTTAATACTAAAATTATTGTCTTTCAAAGTAAATTGTTTGTAACCTATCTTCTTGTCCATTAAATTATTTATAACAAATGTCTTTTTGCTCACATCACTTCATTGACTCACTAATATCACTAAACTTGTCTATTTCCTGTTTACTGTTTCATTTTCTTCAAAAATAACTAACTGTGTCCTTTTTGCCAAAATCTCTTTTATGCTAATCTTGCTTGCATTATCCAATTCGTAAATCCTTTCTTACCTTAATCAAATAAGCTCACAACGTCAGTTTTTCTTTAATTACTGTACTAACTAACGCTTCATCTCAAGTTCTGCACAATTTGAATTCTTGTGTCAATTTTAACTAATTCATGTCTGGCTTCTACATTGGCAAACTTTTGAAATTATAATTGAAATTCTTTTATTAACTCCAACAATTGAAATTGAGTTTCCCTATTTGTATACTCATTTGAATGCTTTTAAAGTTAATCGTCCATTCTACCAGTATTATTCTGATTTAATAAAATTACATGACTTTTCCCAGTTATTTGCATTGCCTCGACTTTGTGACTTTGTGACTGTATTTTGTATTTTCTGTATTGCAACCAGAGCCGAGTACAGGGCTAAAGACCATCGCAATATAATGTGATCGTAAATCAGCAAGTCAACACCCAAACACCCTACAGATAGAAACACTGGGATGCCCCTGACAGCCACAGTTGTGCTAAGCAATTTTCTGTGCCCACTCACTCACCTTGTCCTTTTAATATTTGAGAAAATTCTCGATTATGAGAATACTTTCTGAGAATATTATTTTGCTTCCAATACTTTATTACAAGACAATATTCTTTTAAGAATATTTTCGACTCCCATCACTACCTGTGTAAGAGGGAGATTCTCATATGTGGACCTTTTTTTAATATTTGCAGATACAAATATGGGTTAAAAGTATTTACCTACCTAAAACGAAGCAGACTAGTATACCTATACATACCGTAAGTGTTTAACTTTATACAACCATAATCCATCGCGTTAGTAATATTCACGGGGCACATACTATACAGGCGGCTAAACTGCTAAACAACTGATTTCACAGTCGTTAAATCACCTATTGTCTATAATGTGAATGTGAAACTTTGGAATTTTCAAGAAATGGCTTAAAACTTCCTATCTTCGATGTTATGATCAATATCTATGAGATGGGATCATATATTCATTAATTTTTTAGCATTTGATTATTTCCATCATGTCACTTTGACGGTTTTTAACCAATTAAAAAATGCGTACTGTCTTTGGGCTCAATGGTTATTCAATAAAATTGATAATTTACCCGGCAACCATATTGGACCCACCCATATTTTAAAATGTCAACATATTGTGTTTTTTGCATAGTGGTCATGAAAGCCGTCTTTTTTTAACGAAAAATCGTAAAGAATGTAGTAGCTTTTTAACTACTTTATTGAGACTGTGAATTGTCAATTTGACAGTTATAAATCCTGAAATCTTTTTCGACCAAATTTCGAATTACAAGATACCACTATGTGAAAAAAATTACTTGTACAATGCGCATGTAAGCAAAATTTTTTGCTCGTTTGATTGATGCACGACGGCGAACTTTAAACTCACAAAAAAAATATCTCTTTGATCGCTAGTTATACAAATAATTAATAATACATAATTTATGTGTTTATTATTTTTATTTGTAAAACAGTATTACAAGCGTTGGAAATAATGTTCCCAAATATAACTCGAGTAATTGGCAACTATCTATAAAAACTGTACTGCTAGGTCCAAGCATATTGTTTACGGAAAAAATATCTATGCTGAAATTATAAAATCAAAGATTAAAGTCCACAGGTCTTTGGCTCTCGGGCTCTACTTAGATAAATGTCATAATTTTCGATTATTATATGTCTTCCAAAACAATGTGCATTCAACATCCAGATTTTTTTTGTCAGATAATCGAATTGATCTCGATTTAGCAGTAGTTCTTTTATAATAGTTATTTCACCTTTGAAGAGTATAAAATTCCAGTATGAAAGAGCTGCACTTCTAGTAGCGTATAGTATACACAATTTTAAAAATCTTCTTTTTTACTAGAAAAATGCAAAACGTTGATATACCTTTATGATTTTATTTTAGAAATTGTGAATTACATTTCTTAATTGTGCTCGACATTGGATGCATTGTCACTTACAATTTTTATTAGATTTGAACGGCTGTCATATTACCTAAGGAAGACCTCAATTAGAAAATTAATAATGCTACGTTAATGCACTTTGACGCAAAAGTGCAACATCGCTGTGGTTGTGCGTTTGCTGCTGATAACTGCTAAATAAAACTTTGTTTAAAACAAACATTTGAATTAATTGGGAACTACTATTACAGCAGACTAGATTAGAACTTTGAACAGTAGTTCAGGCTTCCATGCTCATTACAAATGCTGTTAGTGCAAAAAAGTACACAGTATACTAAGTAACAAACGACTTCCGGGATTGGACCGTGTCATGATTGAGATCGAAGAACTCAACGTTTCGCCCACTTTCGTAAGGGGCTTCATCAGGAGGAAAAAGCAAAAGAGCACGGTAACTCAACGTGTTAACCACGCCAGAGGCGAAACTCTTTGCAAAGGGAAGGGACAGAAGAGCACGGTAACTCAACGTGTTAACCACGTCAGAGGCGAAACTCGACTGACACAGTATACTACTATCACGAGTCATGAATATTAAACCGCTTATTGCAATCTGCTGTAACATAATAATAACTAATCGTGATAGCCTTAAGTCTGAAAACTGATAACAACGATAGTTAATAGAACTAATACTGCTTTCCTAAAGTTTATGTATTATTTGTACTTGCACCTCCAAAAAGATGTTAACCGCAACTCTCAATATTAGTTGGATTTCTATAATTCCCCATTTGGATCACGTCCAGGTATACCTATTTTAGCAATGACGACTGTCCATATCACCTAATTGTTTTTCAAATGTCACAGGCAGCCGAATAGCTAATTTGTATAATTGCGGGATTAATATCGTAGCAATTTATAAAAAGCTTCATTTTTACAAAAACAATGTTGACGGCCTTGATAATAGAAAACCCCAAACCGGGACTTTTTCGCATTGATTGGCCATTTCTTAGTATTCTTCACGTGGAGACTAATTTATTAGTTTGCTTAAGCACATTGTCATCTAAAATTATGTTAAATAAAAAGAACTGGTTTTTGGGACCCATTCAAAACGTTTGTCAACTGTCGTTATTGCTTAATACTGACGCGATTTAGCAGGTTTTGCAAAGTTAGAACAAACCGGTTAGATATCCTTGAAATAAACAGAAGAACATGTGCTCATGTCCGCATTCGCCACTACTGTCCGACTTCACCCCAGATGACGGTAATAAATTTATTAACTTTTAATAATTCTCTTACTTTTTTGCAAATTTTGTACGAACATTTCTGCGTTCCTCAATTTATTTCTTGTTCTTAATGTTAACTTTTTTCTATTGCAATTCTACTTTCTTCAATTATATTTATACCGGGTGTCTACTTTCAAACTGAAACATAAGGATTTAACATTGTTTTTAACAGTTTCATGGATTCTCTCTTGGTTCGTGTAAGCGTTCATTTTATAAAGTAAAAACTACTGAATTAACTCAGAATCTTATCAAAACAAATTGATTTGGGTATAGCTGTCAACTTTTTCAAGTCAGGGCAACTCATATTTAAAAAAACATGAAAACTTTTCATTAATATTGATCAATGAAAATTGACAAAAATAATTTAATATCATTACACGCACAATAATGTTCTCTTTCCATTAATACCGAAACATTTTCTGTAGGTTGAATTGGCGAGCAGGAATCCATAAAACTGTTAAAAACAATGTTAAATCTCTATGCTCCAGTTTGAAAGTGGACACCCGGTATATTCCAATTATTATCGTTTGTATTGTTCATCTGAACTATTGAAATGTTTAATATGTGCTCTCGTTTTTAATTTTACATTGCGTAATTTTATAATTGCTTCCCTTTTCTTCCAGAGTAATGTTAGTTGTAAATACCAGCTAGCTTTGTGTTTTGTATTGTGTATGGAGGTAAATAACTGTTTAAAAAATTCCTAAAACAAATTCTCCAGCAGTTTAAAAAAAATTGTTTTGCTCAATTTTTAAGCATCTAATAATTGATAAAAATATATAAAAACTGATTAAAGTTTTAAAAGAAATATCCAATATTTACTAAAATAATTGTCCTACACATGTACTTAAAGACAGCAGTATCGCCACCTTATGTTGAAAGTTGTAGTATAATGTTGAGAGTTGCAAGTTTGTATGTTCGAAATTTTAGCAATCGAAGAAGGGAAATGCAGAAGTGAGACGATCAAAATCAAACTGAACAGTGAGATGTTTTTTTCCAGTGTGGAAATCCGATTTAAACTTATTCTGTATTAAACTAGACCAATGTGTTCTCATCACTCCCCATGGAGATGTCGCTGTTACATGATCTTTAAAAAACTAATTCAAAAGAATTAAGATCAATTCACTTATTCTAAATAGCAAGAGTGTTCTCCGAACTATTTATTCAAAATATTTGAGCAACTTAAATTCATGAAAAATTAATGGAATTAGTCGTATTCGAGCCAAGTCCACGACGATAACATTATCAGCCGTAATTTTAAACTTCTAAACTTCTTTCCACGAGTGAATATTTTGGGGGAAACTCTCAATGTTAAATTCCAGTAAGCTACTACAAACCCATGTAAAAAAATCTGTTATCTGGTCATTCAGAAGCCAGTTGGAAAAATAAATTATTATTGTAATTGCAGTGATATGCAACATACAAGCTTGATTGTAGATGTGAGTAAATTGCTATTAATAATTAATATTGAATACGGTCCACTAAAATGAACTAGTCAAATTGGGTTTATCTATTTTGCAATATAAGAAACCTGATTGATTTTTGAAATTTTCGACTCACCTAACTGCATCTTTCTCAAAATGTCAACTTTGATGAATGATAACTTAGCCGACGTCTGCTGGCCTGGACTAACTTTAACTGCCACAATTAGAACTGTTCACAATCATTAGCAACCAATAACAACACTAGAGCGAGTCGTATGTCACTGCGAAGAACAACTTGGTAGTGATGTCAAAAAAGCAACTATTCGGCACACGAGTTTCTGTTACCCGATAAGATCCGAAGTAACGCATATCAACTTGCAAAAGTATTTGCTATTCGTTACAATTTTGAAAACACTTACTGTCGTCGTTGACTGAACAAGTACTTGTTCGCTCAACATTATAGTTTTACCAGAGTATATTTACACATTCAGTAGAGACACTACCGTATTGGCATCTTTGAAGTTTTGTTACCAAATTTCTTAACAGAATGGCGATGCGGGCGGGACTACGTGAAATATATCATAGATGGCGATATGTTCCCTGGCGCGATTTATTCGAATACAGAACTTCTAAACTGCACATTGCATAGGATACTTTGTAAGAGATAAAAGTACAGTGTTTTCAAGAACAACAAAAAAATGCATTTTATCTCGAGTAGTGAATACTATACAGTGAGGTCGTAAAGTTTGGAATAAATTCAGTATTTCTTAACATGTACGTTTCCGGCTAAAACGCTCGGACCCGTCGATTTTTATTTTTATTTGAGCATTTTTGAAATAAAATGCATACATACAGGGTGTCCCGTGTATGAGGTATGGCGTTATCGATGTTTTTTTTTTAAATAGAAACCCTCTTTTGTTATTACGGAATCTGAAAGAACGCATCTTTTTACTTACGTTAAGGTAATTTTTGAGTATAGGTTACATTACCAAAAATTAAGAAAAAAAATTAAATTAGCAAAATACTAAATTTGATTTTAAGAAGTGTTATTTTACGCTTTTATCAATGACAGCAATCAACAAAAAACATATCGGTCGTCTTAGTTACTGTCAGGTAGACAACGGTGCACAATTTGTACATTTAATTTAGTTGTTTTAGAAATTACTAAACTTAGTATTTTGGAATTTTTAGATTTTTTCTTAATTTTTAATCACCTGATCTATACTCAAAAATCAGCTTACCGTAAGTAAAAAGATGCGTTCTTTCAGATTCCGTAATAACAAAGGGGGTTTCCATTAAAAAAACATCGATAACGCCATACCTCATACACGGGACACCCTGTATGTATGCATTTTATTTCAAAAAATGCTCAAATAAAAATAAAAATCGACCGGTCCGAGAGTTTTAGCCGGAAACGTACATGTTAGGAAATACTGAGTTTATTCCAAACTTTAGGACCTCATTGTATGTGAGGACAATTTGCTGTAGTTTCGCCCTTTTCCGCCTTTTTCTCCCATTTTTAGTTCTTTACCCAGTTTATTTACTCCTGAATTAATAGTTCAGCAAGGATTAAAGACTTTATCCTGTTCGTTTCGAATATTCGCGTCTATCAGCTTATTTACGTTCGTCAATATTTTCTAAATTTAGCTTTGTTCTCGCATGCCATATGACGCAATGTGCCCTTATCATATTTCTGAAGTCCCGTCGATCAGAGATCGTAATGTTTGTTGTTTCTAATAAATGACCTTTCTCGCATTATGTGTTTGGAGCTTGTTGTCGGTCGGTCTTGAGACTGTTGCTAAGCGTTTGTCGATACCGCTATAAGCCTTGGGTGCTGCTTTATCGTAAAGTGGGCGGATTTTTGTGGAAATCTCAGTACCAGGCTTATTGTATATAACGAAGTGTCGGTTTACCATTTCTAAACCTTGCCATGTCGCCACTCTCCATTTGGGATGATCCCAGGCCTCTTCCGTCGACAGCTTTCCGTTGTTATTGTGCAGCTTCTTCAAGCATTTTAGGGCAGTTTGCTTGTGAGGCGACCATCTGCAGCTCTGCTGCACGTCGAATGCAAGTAATTAAGCTCCTTTAGGTACAGTTTTATATACTCGATTTATAGTGCGTAGTTTACAGTGCAGGTAGTGTCCCGTCAAAGTGTCGGACAATTTTGCGTAATGTTGCTGTCATCGTAGTATTTATTGTTTGAATCACTGTAGTTATCAATATGTCAATTAAATTAATTACCGTCAGATTTTATATTCCTGCTTAACCTAACGTGCCAATTCAAGTATGTACCACCGTTAAGCCATGTTTACTTATTTACCGTCAAGTATCATTGTTTATGGGTCAGTGCTTTGATCATTTAATGTTGTTACCGTTTGCGAGTCGTTTCGTTCATTTGTTGTCAAGTCTACCGCATTTAACTAGTTTAAAACGTTACGCAATATAACCTAACGTTCATTAACACTTTTTCTTATTTATTAAACCCTTGCTTATTAGTGATGTCAAAAAACTAACTATTCGGTACACGAGTACTCGTTACTCAACAAGATCCGAAGTAACGGATATCAACTTGCAAAGGTATTCGTTACATTTTGAAAACAGTTACTATAGGCATTGAGCAAACAAGTACTTGTTCACTTAATGCTGCAGTTTAACCAAAGAGTATTTAGTTCAACCTTGCTTTTTATCTCTTCGCCATCTTACGGTGCGAAGCTTAAGTTTGAAATTGTGTTTAAAATTAGAATGGTGTCTGAAAAAGGGGTTTTATGTAAATATTTGTATGCAATAGGCACATTCGTACAGCGATTGGCGTTCTTAGCTAGGACTTTACTAATGCTCTAAAATGAAATAGGTAATTTCCCGATGAAACTATTATTAACGGATGTTAAAAAACGTGATCAGGTAGGTTGCTATCACCTGTTTTTTCATAAAGTGACATGCCCTGTTGTTCTTTCTGATGCTTCTTTTTCAATAAAATTACGGGTTATATATTGCATTTTAAAATAAACGCATTTGCACATGGCGTGGCGTACCCTTAGAAACAAATAGTAACAATCAAGACCTCATGGAAACGGAAATACCACATTGCGCATTATAATAAATTTACTGTATATTGTTCCGAACACATTTTAAGCCTTTATGATTATAACAGCAATTAATAACATTTTAAGCATATCAAATATTATGTCATAAAATGTTTCCGAAAAAGGCTAGTTTCATTTTTGCAAATTGTATAAAATAGCATTGACCTTGATAATCATTTGTAAAACAGTATTAAAAATAATGTTAGTCTTGATTTAAACAATATGTTATGTTACGCTTATTTTTTTGTTTTCCATGCAAGAGTGGAAATAATTAATTAGATTCCGCGATTCACATTTTTATTTCGTAAATGTACAATACATTTTCCCTAAGTGGTTAAGCAACCCTATTAGTATCATTCTCAAATTTGAATATAGTAGAGCTCTGTTTTTATCAGCTTAAAGCACACTCTGCATTCATCAGCTTCTCTGATGGACTACTTTCAAATATTTGGAACTTTGATAAGCTGAGTTAGACTGTTTTTAAGCAATTTTCGGCCATTTCCTGGCGAGTCTTGTTTCGTGTAAGTTCGATCGCTTCTCATGGGGGTCTCTGTCTCAACGGTATTGGGGGCCAACTTCATTTTCCGAAGGATATGAGAGGCATCGCAACCCATTTTGAATGTTTTGGTGATTTGGGTTATATCACCGGCATTCGTTTCGTCACTGATGGATTTGGTTGAAGGTCCCTTCTTTGCACGCTGGACTGAACGATTTGGCTGCATTACATCTTAAGGTTAGTAGTTAGTGGTTGCCTACGGTCTCCTCCCTTTAGCGCCGTAATCTACCTGGAAATGTGTATATTTTTAGCCTTTTATAATACTACCCTGGAAATGCATTGCTATTTGGATTGGTTCTTGTTGTGTTGGTGTAATTGCTTTTGCCTGGAACATGCCGTGCTTTATAAGCCGGCTGGCCGCCCGTTCCTGCAGCCTAGATTTGCTGCCATTTTCCCTGCGAACGCTGCCCCGTAGCACATGCTGAGGGTCATCTGCAGCCCGGAGCGAGGCCGTCTCCATGGCTAGCTAACTACCTGGTCGTCACGTCTCTACCAGCAGCTCAGCTCTACGTGCCGTGTGTACCTCAGGTTTTGTAGTGTTTTAGTTTGTGCTGTATGTTAATTTGAATTGATTAGGATGACCTTTTCAATTGCTATATTAGTATTTTGCGTACAACGATGTTTGGTGCTTATTAGATATTGGATTAATTGGTTTACTTACCCCTTATTTAGCAGCCACGTTTAGATTGTTTTAATATGTGTTCCGGCTGCTTAAGTAATCACTTTATTTTATGTATTTTTCACGCGTAACAGCTTAGTGCGTTGACATTAATTCGATATTGCTTAGCTGTAAACATTTTGGGTATTGTGTGCTGTGGCTATGCTGCCGCTTACGGGATTTTTTATTGAGTTTAACTAGCTGCCCGTTTCTAAATTTTTATAGTAATGTTTAGGGTTTAGAGTAACCGCATGTACTGACTTAGAGCTTCAGAGAACACCCTATGAATTTCTTATACGACCTAGCACCCTGTGAGATCTCATAACCTGCTGGTACCGCCCCGTCTAAATGTTTATGTGCAGTAAAGTCAATTTATTGAGCCAACTATCGAGGTTGAAGGTTGGCCTTACTTCATGCTGGCGCTATTCGCACCCATTGTTTTGCATTCCGATTAACGGAGTATAGTTGAGTATTTAAAGCTTTCTGTGTTTTTTTTCTTTGGTTAATTTAGTCATGCCACGCGTTGTGTCGATCGCCGCTTTACGGTGACCGCCGCCGTATTTGTGTTTAGACATGCTTCTGCATTTATTTAATTGGTTTAAGATTTGAGCACTATCTAGATGATTACTAGGTATCTAGCGCCCTTCTTGCTGGTTTAGTTTTACATAGCACTATTCGTGGTCTTATAGATCGACGATAGTTTGTATTGGTTGTGATACTTATTGGTGCTGAATATGTATTGACTGTGATAGATTTATATTGATTCTTGATTTGTTTTATCTGTACATGTATATTGGTGGTATGTGTTGTGTATGACTTTGTTGTTATTTATGATTGCACTATAGAACCATATTCCGAATAAACATTGTTAGTAGTTATTGGTCCTGCTGTTATTTTAATTTGCTTGGTATATCTCTGACCTTCGAGAGGTCCGACCCAAGGATTTGTCTACGTCGAGGACCTGGCGCCCTCTCCCATAGTTTTGTCGCAGCTTTGCTGGAACCCCGACCCTCTTGACTAGTTAGCCAACCTAGGCCGATATTTAGCAGCTGGCATAATACCTAATACAATCTTCGCCAACAGGTAAGGGCCGTTCTTTGCCATCCTTCGTCACAGTTATCAGAGTTATCGAAGACAAACAATTATGGATGGGAAACCAAGCTGTGAAATGGTGCTAGTTTTTACTGGAGCGTGCATATTAAATAAATATTGAAAACGTCTATCTCTTCGTCAATATTCTCTAGGAAGATTATATTTGCCAACAATTATTTTATATCGAGTTTGAATCCTTCTAAGATAAAGTTTCTGAAACACCAGGTGTATAGTAAGGGTTATTTTGTTCCAATCAAGTTGAGCGGTATGATAAATAACGTCATGATCAGGAAGTGCATTCCCACAAAAATTTCCAATAAAAAAATATCAACGTCTGCAGTGAAAATCAATAAGTGATTGTTTGTTAGATGCATTATGAGTGGATTCAAATATTATTTGTTGCATGTTAATTGAATTAAGCATTGTACAGCGTGAGCCAAATTGGACACTTTTAAAGGGAAACTCCCCTTTCTAAAGGAGATAGGCGAAAATCAATGTAGGTGTCTGGGGATCAATTTTCACCAAAAACATAATGGTAAAAACCGCACATCGCTATCTGTTACCGTTTCAGAGTTACATGGTGTTCTTTAAAAATGTGCATTTTTAAAAAATCGCTGCAAATTTATTGCTAAGGAAAATTTTGTGTTTCTATGAAAACATTTCCAAAACATTTTTTTACGTAGAATTTAATGGTTTAAGTCTAATTTTTTTAAAACTAATAGTTTAGTAGTCATCAACAGAAAAATCGATTGTTATGTGGGACACCCTGTATATTTTTGAATCATTGAAAATAACTTAAAATTACCTTTCCAAAAATATAGCACACTTAATATTTTGCTCGAGTCCTCTTCGAAATACAGAGTTTTTAAAAGTTCGCCCACTTTGAACAAGTAGGCTTTGGACGCCGGCCGCGGCCATAATACAGAGAACAAATGCTTACTGGTAGATGTCAGCAGTAATTAAAACAAAACCAATATTTACAATGAAAGATGCAGAATTGTATAACCAATTTAAACTATATTTAGAATGAGGTTAACTAACAACATTTAAACAGCAATAAGAAATAGTAAACCAGGACAAGAGATTTTGTTACAGGAGGTGTTCGAAATGTCGACCATTTTCTCTTATATACAGACGGCACCGTTTTTCACATTTCTTGCAGAATTAATTAACTCAAAGGGGTGAGAGATGCAAACCCTCGCATAACCGCGACTTCTAATTCTTGTCTAGAATATATGGGCAATTTAAAAATAAGGTCCTTCAGTTTTCCCCATAGATAAAAATTCATAGGCGTTAGGTCCGGTGACCTCGCCGGCCAACACGGTTGGGACCTTGGTTAGCTATCCAATTATTGTGGAAGTTGGATGCTAAAAAATTGCTGATAATTTCAGCGTTGTGGGGCGGTGCCCCGTCTTGTTGGAAAAACAGTTAACTGTTAAAAAACAGGATTTTTAGAGATTAACAGTAAAGTAAAAGTAGTTCACAAAGTAGAACGTATTGCGAGGAAAGAAATAATTTCTTCCGAACAAACCAACTCATAGTAAAAAACGATGTAAACAAAAGTAAAACTATTTTTATCCACAATCACCTTATAATTGAAGTTTTATCCACACTTATGAACCGTCTAAAGTACAACTTTATCCACTAGTGGAATAATGAAATTACTTTATTCCACTAGTGGGATAAAACCATGTGACTTACTACTGCATTGTTGGAAGCACTGCCAAGCTATGCAAAATTCGAAATTTGTAGGTTAAGTTTTGCGTCAATCTGTGTCAAATAACAAACAAAACTTAATCTATTAACCTCTCGAATTTGACATAGACTGACAATACACTTCAGTACTGCCAAACGTATAACATTTGATCTTTCGTTACTTTCCAAATTGTCACTATGACTTTTCATGGCTGTAAATACAAAACGTATGCTTTTTTAGATATTTATTGAGTTGTTGGATAAAACGTTGTATTGCATTCGTGTTTTAGTTGCGTTTTATCCACTTAAGAAAATTAAACGCTCGAACTGCGTTCTCGCGTTTACACATTCTTGCGTGGATGAAACACCATCTAAAACACTTATACAATAAATAACTATTATTTCAAACAACAAAATTCAAGAAGTTTCAATTAACTTGTGTTCAAAGAGTCCGCATTCTTTCGCTAAACAATATCCTAAGCGATCATAGAAACTTCTCCGCACATTAGCCAACGTATTAGTGCTAGTACTCTGAACTACCCCTTTAATTTGTAAACGCAGTTCTTCAAATGGTTAATTGCAGTGAAAACGACTTTCCAGAGGAAGTTTTCGGCATTTCTGTCACAGTTTCATAAAATTCCATACATCTGAAATGGACATCAGGAAGAATATTGCAGCTAAATCTACTAGTTCTGCAATTTATTTAAATGAATAATCTTGATAGTCATTAGAGGTAATACAAACCTCTTTTAAATTCCTGTCTTCGTTGAGAACATTAGGCCTTTTGTGCTTTTGGGGAGAAACACAGCCAAAGTTTCAAAAATTTGAAAATTCCATGGAACGTTGATGACGATGCAGAACGCCCATTTCCAAATGTTGTGAAGGAATTTTGAATTTCCTGGGCCGTTGGACCCTAATAATACTATTTTACAATTTGCACTGTTCAATTACTTAGTAGTTATCGATTTTAAGATAGAAATGACAGCAGATATTATCTGCTGCCAAAATACGCAAACTGTCAACGTCAAATTCTCGCCATTTGTAAATTCTAGATATCGTCTGCCGTGTTCGTAGTAAAGAAAATCTCTCTGTATAAGCTTCGTCTGTCCAAATACAATTCAACGGGTAATCGCTTACTCGGTTACACTTTTCCAGGAACCACTGGCAAAAATCTATGCGGCGATCAAAATCTCCGGGTCTAAGGTAATGCACTTTTCTGGTCCTGTATGTTTTGTATTTGTGTTTCGTTAAGTTCGTCTAACGTTAGTTCTTGCCAGTCCTGTTAGTGTCTTTAACTTTCGTGTTGACGTTTTGGGAGTATATTGAACGGCTCCTAAAACTACACTTTCTTGTAACTCCCTATCCCTATTTGATGTATACTGTTTTGGCTTTTTCTTCTCAAACTGACCACTATTAATTAGGTTGTGTCGCAATCTTCCGAAAATGTATTTAAAAGGTTGTCTTCTCTCTGGATATAGGACGTGGTACAAATTGCTTGCTGTCTGTACATTCTCCCCGGATTGCAGAGCTGTGCGGTACTCGAGTACAAGTACTCAGTAACTGTACTTTGAGTAGTTTTAAGTGTACTCGGTACTCAGTCTACGAGTATATTTTATAAAATGTACTTGTACTTGTATTTGTTGCATTTACGTGTACTCGAATACATATCCCTGCACTTGAATACGTTTTCGGGTACTCGAATACATTTACGTGTACTCGAATACATTTACGTGTACACTAGCACATATCCGTGTACTCGAATACATTTTCCGGTACTCGAGTACATTGCACTGCGCAATAAGTACCTACATTTTTATCCAATTTCAGACAATATCATATATTGAATAAAAATATTTACAGGGTAGACATAAACATACTAATATAGATCACCTGGTCAGCATGGCCTAAACAATACATTAAATATAGGGTCCGGCAAAAATAAGGGAGAGGAAGATATTTTCAAAATTATTAGAGGTACATTACATTTGCTTGCATAAAAGTTGTAGATACAAAGGTAGTGCACGTTAGTAAAATAGTTTTGATTATACGAGGCGACTGAAAAAAGTGTGGCAAACCTAACTTACTCATTTTAACAGAACGCCCTATATTTAGAATGCTTAAAAGTATTACGTGGAGAGGCTGATATCTTTAATATAAAATTGTGTATCTAAAGTTAATTATTTTGGAGATATTACCGATTTGATCAAAATGATCATCAGCTATACAGCTGTTGGAAATATATTCTGAAAATTCCGATTAATGTGACAGCGACGCCAAAGATCAGGATCTAGAATATGATGGATATTTTGATTTTGACGAATATAATAGTGGTGTACCCGGACCTTCATCTTTTTATATTATCCAAACCCAAAAAAAAAAACGAAACAATCACATATTCTAGATAAAAATAAGTCCAAAATTGAACTTGAACTTCTACATTACCTTGAAGATAAACGGACCAATCTGTAAATGCTGGCTGATTACCCAAATATGAAAAAACCTTTTATGCGCTATAATACATGCTCGCCATCATCGGCCGCAGCAGAACTATTGTTTTCATTAGCGTTGCCATGCCCTGACAGATGACAATTTCGAAAAACTTGTTATTTTGAAAGCCAACGAAATAGGACTTTAAAAAAATTTCTGTTTTGTTTTTACCATTGTTCCGCCATTGAATTTCTCTGTACTTGTATAGGTATACGAATACTTTCCTTGTGTACTTGTACTCGGTACTCGATTACATTTTAAGTAAAGTATTTGTACTGGGTACTTGAGTACATTTGAAGTAAAGTATTTGTACTCGGTACTCGAGTACTTTTTGTCTGTACTCAGAACAGCTCTGCCGGCTTGAATAAAACAAACTATCATATCCCATTTTTCATAATTTTCAAATTTAATTTTAAATTTATTTGAAAGATTAAACTAAAACTCAGCGTCTTTACAACCAAAATCACAATTTGACAACTACCAGAACGCATTTGTTTTCTGTATTATGGCCGCGGCTTTCAAATCCTGCTGTTCAAAGTGGACGAACTTTTAAAAACTCTGTACTTCGAACAGGACTCGAGCAAAATATCAAGTGTGCTATATTTTTGGAAAGGTAATTTTAAGTTATTTCAATGATTGAAAAATATACAGGGTGTTGATAACTATTAAACTATTAGTTTTAAAAAAAATTTCCTTAAACCGTAAAATTCTACATAAAAAGTGCTTTGGAAATGTTTTCATAAAAACCCAAAATTTTCAATAGCAAAAAAGTTACAACGATTTTTGAAAATGCACATTTTCGAAAAACACCCTGTAACTCTGAAACGGTAACAGATATCAATGTGCGGTTTTTACCATTATGTTTTTGATAAAAAATGAGCCCCAGACAGCTACATTAGTTTTAGCCTATATCCTTTAGAAAGGGGAATTTCCCTTTAAAAGTGTCCAATTTGGCCCACCCTGTACATATGTTAACCGTTTCTGGCTTAAGTGGCTTTAGTACGTTGTCATTGGAAATTTGGGTACATATTTGTTCCAGTTGATGACGAAAATTATTATAATATGGAAGTTCTGCGATCGATAAAAAGTTCCAATGGCTAATTCTACATTTAGCTTGTTATTATAATTTATACAGTGTATAAGCTTGCGGCGCATCGGCCAGGAACCAACTAGGGACATAAAAGCAATTGATTGAATAGATCAAATGCGCCATGGAAATTAAACTTGCTATGAAACAAATGTTTCTTGTTTTCTAGTTTTGCAGTTAAAATTTAGTTTTGATAATTGCAACAGTTATTATAGAAGTTTATTTTGAAATAAGTGTTGTGCAGCAAAAATTTACTTTAATTTAGAGCCATGATTTACTATGACTACTCCGAAAGAAAGCTTTGGACGACTTTGTACTGCATTTGCCGACCAAGTGACTTCGCAGAGAACTGTTTACAATTGGATTAATGAAATTAAATTTGGTCGAGCTTCACTTAGCGATGATTTGCGCAAAGAAAGACAAATTTCAGCAGTTATCGAAACAAACATAATAAGTCGTGCGAAGAATGATTCAGGAGGACAATCGAGTCGTATATAGAATTATTAGGAGCACCTTGGGCATTGGCATGATTGCAATAAACAAGATTTTAGATAATCATTTGGGTGTAAGAAAATTCTGTTGTCGATAGATACCACACAGTTTAACAGAAGCACAAAAAGAACAGAGTGTGGAATGGTGTAAGGAAACTCTTAAGAAAAATAATAAAGATAGGTCAAAAGCAACTTACAACATTATAACTGGTGACGAAGGCTTTATATATGCATTTGAAACCGAATCTAACCGGCAGTCTGGACAATGGGCGTTCCCAACAGATCCTAATCTTTTTAAAGTGAAGCGATCTCTAAGTATTGTAAGAAAATGATTGCTTGCTTCTTTTCAAAAGCAGGACCTATCAAACTGTCGTGATTGAAAATAAACGTACGGTTACCGCAGAATGGTACACAGCAGTATGCTTGCCAGACGTTATTCAAAAAGTTTGTTTACGGCGTCCAAGAAGTGAGATCATTCTGCATATTCTGCATATGCACATCCAACAAAATAATTTTAGAGACTTCCGGATTAAAATTGCTAAGGCACCCTCTATACACTCCCGACCTGGCACATTCCGATTACTTTCTATTTTCTCGATTAAGGAGAACGTGCGTGGTGTGCTATTTGGAACTCCTGAAGGTGCCTTAGAAAGCTTCAAAAACCTTGTTTATCAAGTGACTCGAGAAAAGCGGATTTTATATTTTGAAAATTGGTTTTAATCGAATGGGTAAATGTATAGAAATTAAGGGCAAATATTTTGAAAAACAATAATAAAAATCATATTTGGCTACAAAATTTTATTTTATTAGATTGCAGAAATTTACGTTGCTACCCTCACATGTTCCTAATACAAAATCTCTTCTGGCTTGATAAGCCAATCATTATGGTAGATTTTTTTGTAAACATTTTTAAGTGCCGTTTATTAATTAAGTTACATTTATTGCACTTTTTAAGAAGTAAACACTATAATACTAAAAATTTAAAACTGTAAAAGTGTCAAGCCCCTCATCGATACTTTGTCCTACTGTTGGCATGAAGCTGAATTTGCAGTGCGCTCTCTGGGCACCCGCTTTTAAGAATACATGTAGGTTTCGTAATCTGTTGGACGGTGCTTTCAATGAGTTATGGCCGTTATCATATTTTGTTATATACCAAGGCGATCTACATTGTTTCAGACCGTGACACTTGCTCTGATGCATAATTTTCATTTTAACATTCAAATATATTTGACGTTAAAAACTATTTTGAGAAGGCAGGTCACATCAGTTGAGAAAATGAAGTGCTGCTCATCAGGCTGCAAGTTAAATTTATCAGTTGCTCCATGTATGTATTAGCATGTTCAGATTTTCATCGAATGGAACAGTGACATAAAAATAGAAACGAATTTTAAGGTTGAGGGTTGACGGATTGGAAAGACGAGTATTGTTTGTGAAACCCGCTTTAAAACTTAATAAGATGAAGAGACTTGTTCCGACTGCAATACAACTAGCTTTCAAGCAAAATTTTCGTTTTTAAGAAATTACTGCTTTATATAGTCTAAATTCGTATCGAGTTACTTGTAATGAAAAATTTGGTACCTACCCAATAGGAATACTTGTTAAATCGAATATTACGGTAAAGTGACGCACTGCGACACATATAACAGTTTTAAAGATGTTTTTTTTTAAACTGACATGCTTTAGACTAATTGTCTATTTACTGACCACAACTAGTAATGTCTTGTTAAAGATCGGCGAAGAAATTTTGCCAAATTTTTGTAGGCCATTCCAAAGGTGACTGTAAGACCCAGTGGGTCAATATAGACCGCCTTGTACAAATACTATCGCGCCATGTATGCGACGACTTGGGCTAAAAAAGAGGAGACAACTACACGTAATAATTGAGAAGCTTAGGCGGATAAAATCGAGTCAGCGATTTATCAATACCGTTAGGGAAAAGCACGAATGAGAGAGACAGCATCGAAAACGTGGTATTTTAGATTTTAAGGCGAGATGAGATCGAAATTTGCATCCGCACCCTTCGATCAATTAAAAAATATCTTTTCCGGGCCGAGATTTGAACTAGCTACCTCAAGCTCAACCGTCTGCCGCTTTTGTCACTATATCAAGCTGACTGCTTAGTTAGGTTGTAACGTTTCGCCACGCGCGAACGCGTTTTTAAATTAAAATTAATTAGCGCGTTCTCCCTAAGCGATTTTTGATTATCAGGGGCTGTAGATCTGAAACGCCCGTCCAGCGATAACGGCGCGTCATCAACGGATCCTTCTCTCCACGTATGCGCATCTCTGCGCCGGTCAACCTCTTAAACCCTCCGAGGAAGTTGTTCGCTGCACGAAGCCCGAAGGCGAACACTTATAAGCAGTTCCACGACCGCTCCTCGAGGCATTCATCCACTCGTCCACCGACACCGTCACCAGCATCCATTCCCCTCCTAGATCCCGATCCCTTTCCGTCCTGTCTAGTTATTTAATGAGGAATTAATTTCATTTTCCGACCTGACCCGTAGTCGGCGATAGGCGAAGACTTCTCCTGGAAGTAGGCCGCCTTCACGATTACAAACTTAAATCCTTTCCTTATCCTGCAGAATAGGTACGGGACGAAGTCCGCTATAAAGCCGCTCCGCCGTTCTGCTACCATTTGTTAATAATTTAATTTGACAAATCCTTAAGACGTGTTTGCAGGCGAAGACTCAATTTAGAAACCGCCAGGCCCGTCTATTTGAATAACTTGCGTAGCAAGCCACCTAAATGTCATTTTGCTAATAATAATCTCCCAAAGGTCCTTACAATTAAAATATGACAAAAGCATCTCGCAATATCTATTTTAAAAGCCCAAATAATTACTAAATTACGGCCTTTGAAAGAATTGGTTAATGTTCTTGTTAGCTACAGAATTCTACCTACCAGAGAAGTCCGAGGTAAACATCTCCAGGCCGCGCCTCCTTGAAGGGGACCTCCTCGTAACTAGCAGCTAACGCAAGGACAACCACTAGGTGGATATCTCCACCAAATCCTCGTGGTAACGCACCTTACACCAAACATCACGTCGCGAAGTCTCCGAATAAGGGCTAACCTCTTAAACGCTACCGTCACGTAAGCAAAATCCCGGTATCTAGCTAATTAACCTGTCATTACAGCAACATGTGCTCATAACACTCTCGCCTTGGGGTTAACTTCAAGCCGTTCCAGAAGCCACCAGCGTCGTACCCGCAAGAATTCCCGAGGGGGCAACCAGAAACAACCGTTTACACGGCTGCACGACGGGTTGCAGCAAAAAGGGGCAAAACGCAACGGAAGACCGAAGATTACTTTTATTATCAAAATACATGTTAATTTTCAATTATGCAATTATGATTACGTTTGTAAATAGTTCTGAGCAGCAATATTAAATTGTTTAAAGCTATCCTGTGTTTGGTTTGCTACGCTTCTTATGTATATCTGGAAATCTTGACCCTGTCTCCGACTCGACTAGCTATCAGAAAGTTAATTAGTAATTATCTTTGTTCCCTTAATGAGCAAAAGGGTGAAATATTATAAGGTAACCGCTCAATGTATTACTAGTAACGCGGATACAAATTGACGAATACGCAAAATACTTCTCAGCTCTATGTATTAATATTCCACCCAAATTGCCGCAATGCTAATTCTGACAGGTTACGTCGTTCTCACGGGATAACATATTCGCCTTTTAATAATAATTTTTCGGCTTTTCTCGAACTCCAGAGTAGTTACGGTTTTCTTGAAGTTTATACAGTTTTCTGACATCTTTTATATAATATTGGGTTAATCGTGATTGATGGAGCGCTTGGGAGAAACATTGTAAATTTGTAAAAATGGTCGAGGTCGAAAGCAATACTTCGGCAAGTTGTGCCGAAGTGAAAAGGATCTATAAACGAATTTAGGGTTTTCAACCGCAAAGAATGTAAGACATTACTTACTTATTTATTTAGAGGAAAGCTATGCATATAACGATACTAAAAGAGAAAGTTGTCTACCTATTTCGTTTTCTACAACGAGTAATAGTAAAATTTAGAATAAACGGGATTTGCAGGAAAACATCCTATTTTTAAATAAAATTCCGCAAATTACGCAATAATATGCATATTTTCCTATATATTGCAAACTTTATTCAATACCAAATTGGTGTTAATCAGCGCTGTAAATGAGTTTCGTCCAGTTACCCAATAATTTCAAATAGACTTCAAAGTAATCAAATTATGCATTTTGAATTTTACCCGCCACCTAACCAGGACAAACCAACTCAGCAAAATTAAAAAACACTAACGTATTCTTAAAACATAGATTAAACAATCTTAATTTACGCCCGATTAAAATAAATTTTTCCCATAAAACCTTGTTTCTAAATATTTGTTTTTTGTACGATTAACTTGATAAGAGGCTTCCACGAATGGGGCCCCCAGTTAATCCGCTGCGAATTCCGGTTCAATGGGATTGCCGGGAACTGCCACTTAATAACCCTTGACTTGGGTTCAGTTAGTTGTTGGAGTGAAACAAGACTTAACAAACACGAGTATATTCAGTAACAACGATTACAAACGTCACTGATGGACCGATGGTTTTTTACAAAAGCTTCAACTGTTGTGACACGCTTGGATTGGCCACGCGAAAATAGCGAATTGTGCGTAACCGTAACAGAAAACAACCTGGAAACGTCTTTACCAGGGAGTTAGAACGACCGCAACCCAGCACAAAGCATAGCTGAACTTGCTTACTCGAAATTCTGAATCTAACTAACGCTGAATTTACAACGAGCCGAACTCGCAAATTCATCAAGGAGGGGAAAGCTCAAACACTATTGGCTGAGGCGATCCTGCGTAGCCAATCGGAGCGTCGCACGTTGTTTTGGAATAAATGCATATTCTAAGAATCTTAATGCTAAGCTCTCTCAATGAGGCAATTAAACGAAATCCATAAACACATGATTCCCAAATATGCTAAGTCGGCTTAAGTTCTATTAGAAAATGTATCCATCCGCTTAAAAGCCATTAAGGGAAGCTTACAAATTCCTTTCCAATATTAACAGAGGCAAACAAATACGGCAGGATGCAAATTTGACTTTACCACGACCTTTGAATGAGATAGAACAGTTATGACTTGAATTACATGATTAATTATAATCAAAAAGGTTTTGATGCACGCATCTGTGTGAATCAAACATGCCGCCCCCGAAGTGCCAAATATGGCACGACGTGATTAAATCCCAAAATTAAACTGAAATCTGACACTACCAAATAATCAAATGCATAACAAGAACTAAGGACAGATGATAATCCAAGAGCCTTACAGATAACCTACAACTAGCATGAATACAAGCAAAGAAACAACTAAACCTAGCAAAATGTTCAATTAACGAAAACTACCAACTAAGAGCAAAGTCAATGTTTATTGCCCTTGATCGCAATGATCGTCTTTGGGTAGGATGTACACTTTACGCACCGAGCGTTTCAGGAGATTCCCTCGGGAATCGCTCACCTGCACCACACGCACAACACCATCCGCTCCTGGATATGCGGCCGAGATGATTGCAAGTGGCCAACGGTAGCTTGGAGATGCCTCGTCGTGGACGAGTACCACGTCGCCCACCTGGGGGCTAGAGACGTGCTGGAGGACTTCCACTTAGGCCGGCGCTGCAGGAGGTGGAGGTAGTCCCGGGACCAACGATCTTAAAACTGCTGGGACAGCCGCTCGACCAGCCCATAGCGGCTGATACAATTTTCCAGTATGTCCTGGAGTTGGGTTTCCGGAAACGAAGTCAGCTTCCGACCGATCAAGAAGTGGGCAGGAGTAAGGACTTCGGGGAATGAGGCGTCGGTAGGGAGAACACAGAGTGGGCGGGAATTTAGTATCGCCTCCACTTGAGTCAGCATGGTGTAATACTCAACGAAAGTTAACTTTGCATTGCAAGATATTCGCCTTAAATAATATTTCAATGACTTTACCCCCGCTTCCCAAATGCCGCCAAAGTGCGGAGAGCGTGCCGGAATAAAATTCCATTTAATGCTATGTTTCGACAATTCCTCCCTTATGCATTGCTCACTAGAGCCTGACAGGATATTTTTTAATTCCGATAGCTGATTTCTGGCACCGGTGAAACTGGAATAGCGCCTGAAAAGTTCAAATTCTGGGACGCGATGGTGAAGAGTGGCCACTACTGGGCGCGACTCTTGGGCTGCTAGCTCACCCGAATCAATTTTAACGGGCTGGGGTTTTAAGTCCGCCTGTGACAAAAACTCTGGCCCTTACCACCACAAGCGTGAGTTGAGTAACTCCTGGGGTAACATTCCCCTGCTAATTATATCGGACGGGTTGCAATTTGTACGCACGTGAAACCATGCTTCCCTATTGCTTAGTTCGTAAATCTCGGACACCCGGTTCGCGACGAACGTCTTCCAATTACTCGCATCCTTATTTATCCAGTGCAGAGTTATGGTGGAGTCCGACCAATAGTACACGCGGTCAAATTTAAATGCGGAGGAATCTAGTATAGTTTTAATCAAACGAGCCAACAGTAAGGCTGCGCAAAGCTCCAGACGAGGCAAGGATATTGTTTTTAATGGAGCCACCCTTGACTTAGCACAAAGCAAATTAGTGGTGACATTACCGCGCGCGTCAACGCAACGTATATACACGGCGCACCCATAGGCTACAGAACTCGCGTCCGCAAATCCGTGGAGATCTATCGAATTTATGTCATCGCAAATTACCGTCTCGGAATTGCCAATGAGCCCAAAGCGCGTAATGAAGAATGGAGTTCGTCGTACCTGGAGCGCATCTCCATGGGCACCGTTTCGTCCCATGACAACTTCAACTGCCAAAGCCGTTGCACGAGAAGTTTCAAAGTTAGAACGCTTGGACCAAGTAGTCCCAAGGGATTGAATACTTGAGCCATACTAGAGAGTATAGCCCGCTTGGTAACTGATGTGCAACAGCTAGGGTTCACTCTGTAACTTAGCAGGTCCCGCCGAGTATCCCAAAAAATGCCGAGAGTTTTCTCCGTGGCGTCTTCCGTCAAAGAAATGGGCTCTACGCCGCCGCGATCCACACCAATGGCGCTAGCTACTTCACTGTCGTTGGATGCCCACTTTCGCAATTCAAACCCGTACCCCGACAAAGCGCCACTAATTTCGAATTGCGTTTTTATGGCTTCCGCCCTATTTTCAAAACCAGTCAGTAGGTCATCTACATAAAAATCCCGGCTAATTCTTAATGAGGCCTCTGGAAGCGATGCTTCGATTTCCTGGGCGATTTGTATCAAGCACCTAGTTGCTAGGTACGAGGCTGATTTAGTACCGTAGGTGACCGTTAATAATTTGAAGCATTTTACCGCTGAGGTTTTGTCGTCACGCCATAAAATTAATTGGTATTGCGTCTGCGAGGGGTCCACGAGGATTTGCCTGTACATTTTGGCGCAATCTGCTTTCAGCACGTACTTGAATTGCCTAAAGCGACAAAGAATTGCAAACAGCGACTGCTGGACCACTGGGCCCTTATGTTGAGGGTCGTTAAGCGATACTCCGGAGGAGGACGCACAACTGCCGTCAAAAACAACGCGATGTTTGGTCGTTGAACTGTCCTCCTTTATGACTGGCAAATGTGGCAAATAAAACCGATGATGAGGAAGGCTCGCTTCGTCGTCCACCTTGCTCAAGTGTCCAAGCGACTCGTATTCTTTGAGAAATGCGGAATACGCGGTTTTCAACTCGGGATTTTTTGACAATTTGTTTTCTAATGAATAGAAACGCTTTAACGCTATACCGCGCGAGTCTCCCAGCGATGGAGCATCTTTCCTGAAAGGTATGCTCACGATGAACCTACGCGGCTCCGACGACGCCCGTTTCGTAGTCGATTGAAAATGGTCTTCGCAAAATTTGTCATCAGCAGAGAGTCGGCCTGATGAACCGTACGCCCCCTCGATTTCCCAAAATCTCTGAATGCCGTGCTCGATGCCGGCTACACTTAAATGAACTCTATTTGAAAGAATGAGCGCTCGATTTTCGACATTCATGTTTCCGCCTAAAACTCAACCAAAAAGAGTTTTTGTTAAGAATGGCTTCTCTGGGCCCAATTTCACCTGTCCCTGACAGAGCACTTGCCAAAAGACATTCGCGCCTAATAAAAGATCAATCTTTCCCGGTGTATTACAATCTGAATCGGCTAGCACAATGTTTGGTGGGATCTTCAAATCCCTCAACGAGAAATAAAGGGCCGGCAGAGGGTCCGTAATTTTGTCTAACACAACACAGCTCAAAAGGTCCTCGTATTTCCCGTTGCGGGAGCGGATTCGAACGTTTGCTCTGAATTCAGCGTTCAGAGCCTTGGCACCAACATCCGACAATGAGGTGACATTACCTCGTTTCTCAATTTTCAAATTTTGACACAAGTCGGCGCTAACTAAGTTAAGTTGGGATCCGGGGTCCAAAAGAGCTTTTGCCCGGGAAAATGACCCGGAGGATCCTTCTACGAATACGCTAACCGTGGACAATAAAACTTGCTCTGGCGCCACGACTGCAGGACGGCTACAGGCTGCTGAAACGGATGCGACGGGTGCCTCGCTCGGGGCGACGGCCCCGACCTCCCGCGTGTCGCTGCTGGTTTCTGGCGGTCCAGGACGCGGCGACGGAGTATTTTCGTGCGCGTCGCGCTTTGGACGCAAACACAGTAAAGTATGATGCTTTTTTCTGCATACGCGGCATCTCGACGATGTGCATTTTACCACGAAATGTCCGGGCTTGTGACAATTGTTGCATAATTTCAAACGACGCGCCTCTTCGATACGAGCGTTTACCGACAATTTTGAAAATGATTCGCAAGCGCTAATCGAATGATTACTATTTTTGCAAAAATCACAAGAGTGATTACCTTGCTCTCTGGCTACATGAGCGCGTGCATGACTTTTTTGCTCGGATCCCTGATTTCCCAAACTCGAACCTATTTTCGCAGCTTCCAGCGAACCTAATAAGTGACTTTTGCTCTCTAAAAAATCTAACAACTCTCGCAAAGTAGGAAATTGTCCGGCATGTTTGTATAATTCCCAGTCAGTCTGCATTGCTGAGCTGAGCTTCGAAACTATGATGTGTATTAGTATGGTGTCGACTGTGGGTTCCCCGTACGCCTTTAAAATTTCCAAAATTCTAACTACACTATCGAGCATCCTTTGAACAGACGAATGTGAATCCTTTTTTACGCTCTCTAAACTGAATAACGCATTTATGTTTGATTTTACTATCAGCTTCTTATTTTCAAATCGCTTGACTAGGATGTCCCAAGCAATGGTATAGTTATCGTTGGTAACTTTTAACGACGAGATTGAACTAGCAGCTTCTCCCTTAAGGGAAGAAATCAAATAGTAAAATTTCTGAACGTTGGTCAAATTAGCGTTGTTATGAATAAGCGACGTAAAGGAGTCATGAAATTGAACCCAATTCTCGAATTTCCCCGAAAAGGAAGGCAAATCTAAGGGTGGTAATCTTAATCCAGCGAGCTCTCCTGAAGGGCCACTTTGCAAAGAATTTTGACCTAGATTCGGTTTTATACCCGGACTGATCTTATTTTTTGATAAGAATTCCTTTACTGTGCTACTAATCTCGCTAAAATGAGTCATAAAAGAGTCTAATTCATTGAAAAGTTCATCAAAGTGTTCAGCGTCGGCCTCCATTAGGCCCTCCATTGACTTCTCATACTCATCCAACAAATTTTGGAAACAACTAAACTCTTCTGACAAGTTGCCGACCTCGTGAGCCTTCACGGGGCTGGACGAAGAAATTCTATGAAATAGAGTTTTGAAACGATCTACTTTGGCTTTTATGAATTTGCAACGAGTGGTTAAAGCGCGAGTTTCCGACATGACCGCTGATGTCGAACGAGTTTCCACCATGACTGACACAAGCAAAAAACAACACTAAACGAAGGTGTAATGGAAAAGGACTTACTTTTGATTTGAGAACGTAGTAACTTCTTGACGAACAGAAAACCAACCCGCTGCCGATCGCTGCCGCTTGACGTGGGAACTGGACTCGGTGTAGGCTCTCGATGGTTGAATTTCCTGGTGTTGGGGAAGCTTCTTGACGCTCTCCGACGAAACGATGTTGGAGCAATTGCATCCACCAGCTACTGGAAACTTGTACACTCGTGTTTTTTAGCTTCTTCCGGCTCAAAGGACCAATGTTTTTTGTACGATTAACTTGATAAGAGGCTTCCACGAATGGGGCCCCCAGTTAATCCGCTGCGAATTCCGGTTCAATGGGATTGCCGGGAACTGCCACTTAATAACCCTTGACTTGGGTTCAGTTAGTTGTTGGAGTGAAACAAGACTTAACAAACACGAGTATATTGAGTAACAACGATTACAAACGTCACTGATGGACCGATGGTTTTTTACAAAAGCTTCAACTGTTGTGACACGCTTGGATTGGCCACGCGAAAATAGCGAATTGTGCGTAACCGTAACACAAAACAACCTGGAAACGTCTTTACCAGGGAGTTAGAACGACCGCAACCCAGCACAAAGCATAGCTGAACTTGCTTACTCGAAATTCTGAATCTAACTAACGCTGAATTTACAACGAGCCGAACTCGCAAATTCATCAAGGAGGGGAAAGCTCAAACACTATTGGCTGAGGCGATCCTGCGTAGCCAATCGGAGCGTCGCACGTTGTTTTGGAATAAATGCATATTCTAAGAATCTTAATGCTAAGCTATCTCAATGAGGCAATTGAACGAAATCCATAAACACATGATTCCCAAATATGCTAAGTCGGCTTAAGTTCTATTAGAAAATGTATCCATCCGCTTAAAAGCCATTAAGGGAAGCTTACAAATTCCTTTCCAATATTAACAGAGGCAAACAAATACGGCAGGATGCAAATTTGACTTTACCACGACCTTTGAATGAGATAGAACAGTTATGACTTGAATTACATGATTAATTATAATCAAAAAGGTTTTGATCCACGCATCTGTGTGAATCAAACAATATTAGTGGCTGTTTTTTAATCACATATTCTTAACCAAATTCTGATTTTCTTCAGCACTCATATTTATATAAATCTCTGATTTTTTGTCACCAATACAATCAGGGTGTGTACATGGAAACTACAGAAGCACTGATAATTAATATAACATAAAATCGTTGGTCTCTTTGTATGTTTATATGTTTCTTTGTTCGCTATCTCCTCCGAAGATACTGGACCGATTGAGTTTTATGATGGCTTAAAAGTTTGCTAATTTTTTGACTTAAATCGTAGGCCGCTTTTCATTTTCAAAGAAAGTACGAAAAAGTTTTAATTTAATTAAATTCTGTAAGTATTGGAGTGAAGTGTCTGTGGTCGTGAGCTGCGGTGCGGCAGCTGTTGTAGCTGTGGGCTGTTAGCTCGCGTGATTCACTATGTTCAGTTCATATACCATTATAGCAGCGCATGGTTCAACTAAACCACGTTGGTCCAGCGGCCCTGGTTCGGTTCCCGACTTATGCATTCTTTTTTAATTTATAATTAGAAATCTCTCTTAAATTAGTGAACCGAAGCGTAGTTTGGGGGATTCACTAGTATATAATAAAATCATTGTCACTGCATGCTATGGAATAGCTGCTACCACCTTGTCACTAAAGACATTACCTACGTAACTATAAATGACATTATGTTCAATGCTAAATTTCCATTGGCTTATTTTTAATAATAATACATTTATAAGGGCGGTGCAAGATCGATTTGAGGGAGGGTCTATATCTCAGTGCAGGAGAAGGGGGTGTGATTTTATATTTCCCTTTGTTTGCTAACCGATAAAATATATTTGTACCAGAGGGATATAGAACAACCCGGAATATTGTTGAGCCTCATCTGCTGACAAATAGATTGCAGGTAATGTGGGAAGCCTCTTAACAGGATAATTACTTTTTTCGCTTCGGCAAAACTTGACCGTCTCACTGGAAATCACTTTAATTCCTAAAAATGCTTTCTAATTTGCCTGAAAAGAACATTGCCTGTTTCCAGCGTTGCACACAGAAATTGAAACGTCAAATAAATAACCACTAAAATCAAGTCTTTATAAGGATTGCCGGAACAGAGGCAGTGCGGGTGCACTTCTGCAACTTATAATCTAACCAGGCTAATAACGTCACTCCGGCGTACAAGGTAAAGAATTTTAACTTGACCGCTATGACACAATATGTATGTATGTATGCATAATCGTTAACCTCTTGTTACCTTATATGCAACTCGCAATTTTTAATGATTTGCACATTGAAAAAGAAAGACTAACTATTCGTTGAAGGCGATCGTGATACCTTAACTACGAGGTAATTAAAGCGCAAATTACATAGGCAATAGCACTTAGCTGGAACAGAATGGCGGCATGGTTTGGTACTTTTTCAAGTCGGCGGTTGCGTTCAGGCAGCAGCAAATTTATTCGTGCTGGAGAAAGCGCAAGGGGGTAGTAGCATTAAAGGGATAATGCCAGAGAGACAGCATACTGCCCTAGGGTAGAAGCTATGGCGGAAAGGTCTTCAAAAATAAAAATAACTGAATTGTAGATAGGTGGCGTCCTTGTTTTTACACTGCCATTTTATCTACATACAAATGCAAAATGGTGCAATGTTGGAAAGGTAGAAGGATTATACAATTAATTATGGAAAAAACTACTCTGATTTTGCAAATTATATTAAAGACTAGGTTAGTATAGAAATGAATCGTATATGAAACGGAAGAAAGCAGGTTTTATGCAAGTTAACAGAAGTTGCATCTATCTTAACTACTAAGTAACGGGTGTTTTTTTAGAAAGGGAGAACTTTAAATTGAAATAAAACACAGAAAAATGTTTTTAATATCCATGAAATTGGCTTTATTTGAAAGATATGGCGTGTACATGAGGTAATCTGGAGGTCCAATTTTTACACACTCTTCGCAGTAAATCAGGCTGTATTTCGGCAATAACGCTTCGAATGTTGGTTTCCAAGTGCTCAATTGTTTCCGGTTTATCGACGTAGACATGCGACTTTACATATCCTCAAAGAAAATAAACTAACGGCATCAAATCGCACGAAAGAGGTGGTCAGTTAACAGATCCACAAAATGGAACCACGAAATGGATCTGTTAACTGGCGAAGCCGGACAACTCGGCGCCGCCATCTCGGCGCGGGGCCAGCTCGGCGCCGGGACAACTCGGCGCGGAGCCATCTCGGCGCCAGCCAGCTCGGCGCGAGGCCATCTCGGCGCCGAATTCAAATTTGCAAACTACATTGTGCACTACGTAAGAAAATTATTATCAAAAAATAATAAATAAAGTGATCGCCAAAAAACTGTCATCAAATGAAAAAAAATATTGAGAATTTCTTGGAAAATCAAACACTGACGACCAGAGGTGGTTGCAAAGTGGTTACAAATGAGCCAAACAAAAGTTGTCACATGACTTCCATTATCGGTAAAATTTTACGTTTTTTTTAAATAATTACGAAGCATGCATTTACTAGTCAAGATAGAGACACATTTTACGAAAAAAGTTTTCTGGCCTTGAGATTGTTCAGTCAGCTAAAACTACCACACAATAAAAAATCTCATTGAAATCTTGATTAAATTCCGAAAAATAGCACTTTTTGGATTTACACAATTTTGAAAAACGCTATTTTCTAAGTGCTTTTTATATGACAAATATTTCTTTAATGTTTATTTTCCAAATCAAAGAATTTTATTTTTAACAAATTTTTTTATTATGAAATAAATTTTTTTTTGAAAAATGCTTGTTATTTGGTATAGGAACCTAGATGTTGATTCTAAACAACTTCTCTTAATAACTTTTATCTACGACCACTACTAAAAGTAGGCCTTTTAGCGCTAGCTTGTTTCACTAAAAGTGACGTTTTATAGTTTACCGTGTTTAAAGAAATCAGCTGTTTACTTTTAGCACACGGGCTAAAAGTGAAGTGAGGTTATAAAACTACAATTTCGAACTGCAAGTGAAGTTGTAAAGCTATTCTAGTTGCTTCTTGCGTTACAGGTAAAGCGTTTTTGAAATAATTAAAGTGTTATGTAATGAATACAGTCATATGTGGAGTATCAATAATTACATTTCGTAACTCACCTTGACAGCACGGGCGTGGCCAAACAATCGCCCGCGCAGCGTGGGCTGCTGTTCATTATGACATAAATTAAAAGTGTCGCAGATGCGAACCTTTCTTAAATCGATATTTATGGATTAATAACGGTAAAATTAAGGTCGTAGATAAAATATTGTATGCAACTCGTGCTAAAAGTCGTTTATGCGCGAGACATGTTATGAAACTCATCCTTCGGCTTCGTTTCATAATTTTCATGTCTCGCGCATAAACGTCGACTTTTAGCACTTGTTGCATAAATAGCTATTTGTCGTATTTACTACATAAAAGACACGCTGCTCTACAGTAATAGTTATTTACCTAACAAGTTCGTAATTTTCCCGAAGGAGTTAGGTACAATGTTTTTTGTAACGAATAACTGAAAATATTTTAAAAAATAAAGAAGTATTATTTAGTGTTTTACTAATTTACTGAGTTGACAGCACAAATCACTAAACTTTTATACCTATCCTTCGCACCTGTTAGTTTTTGTTGACGTTTACAGCGCCTCTGGTGTTTGCAGGCGCAATTAAACCAACGAGGAACAATCCTCTATATAATAAAGGAGAACGATCCAGACGTGTGTCCCAAGCGCCCCTTTGGAAAGGGGCAGAACCCCGAGGGCCCCTTAGAGATGGGCGGAGCCCCGAGGGCCGCCTTGGAGAGGGGCGAAGCTCAAGAGCCCCCTTGGAGAGGGGCGGAGCCCCGAGGGCCCCCTTGGAGGGGAGCGGGGCCCTGAAGGACCCCTTGGAGAGGGACGGAGTCCCAAAGGCTCGCTTGAAAATGGGCGGAGCCCCGAGGGCCCCCTTGGAGAGGGGCGGAGCCCCAAAAGTCCCCTTAGGGATGGGCGGAAACCCGAGGGCCGCTTTGGAGAGGGGCGACCCCTAGGGCCCCCTTAAAGAGGGGCGGATCCCCGAGGGCTCCCTTGGAGAAGAGCGGAGCCCTGAAGGACCCCTTGAATGGGGCGGAGCCCCAAGGGCCCGCTTGAAAATAATCGGATTCCCGAGGGCCCCCTTGGAGAGGGGCGGAACCCCGAGGGCCGCTTGGAGAGGGGCAAAGCCCCAAGGGCCCCTTTGGAGATGGAAGGAACCCCAAGAGATGGACCAACGTAATAGGCCTAAAAATGGTAGTAAATTGAGTAGAATAGACCGCGCAATAGCGCGCGCAGCCCCGTTTATTATAAAAATTTACAAAAAACACAATTCCCCTAGTTTTTGTTGAAAAGTAAAAAACACCGCAGTGCGGGAAAAGTAACTTTCGGCGTATCGGGAATGACCGGGAAATATGAATTTTGAAGTCATGAGTACAAAACAGTATATTGTATGTTAAGAGCTGAAAGTGCATTCTTGCCGCTTGCGCATGAAGATTGCTGGTTGAGGCAAAGCCGAAACCAGCAATCATGCAAAAGCGGCAAGCGCACTTTTAGCTCGAAATATACATACTATTTTTTCGACGACTGCGCATATTATTAATGGAAAATATCATATTTCATTTTATTGCAAATATTAATTGACAATCAAGTTAACATTACTCGCGCAGTCTATTAGACATGTGACGCGATTATTTCGACAAATGACGGGCATTGTCAAGGAAACATTCGGACGTTTCTACCTATTTTGTTCACGCGGAAACCCAAAACGCTCGGCGAGCGGCAAAGTGATGAAAACGCACGATCAGCGGCAAATGTCAACTTTCTGTTGTCAAATGACAGTGGGAAAAATCTACTCTCGATGTCAGTCGTCGAAAACATAGTTTTTTTGAAAACTTTCAAGGCATATTTGATTTTTCAAAACTGAAATGCTGTTAGAAATTCGTCTTTAACCAAGCAGGGCTGAACCCCAAAAAATGAAAATTTAAATCGAGAATTTTTTACCTTTTACAAGAGTAGTTTCACCTATCCGGGGACACACTGTATATACAGGGTGATTTTTAAGTTGATTCTTTCCTTTTGCCAGGATGTAAAGCTAAAAAAAGTAATCAATTTACCACTTTTGCGAAATATCAAAACTAACGAAGGTACAAGGTGTTAAAGTTTCAAAGTATGAACTAAAATTACTTAACCAAAATTAAACTAAACTTAATCTAACTTAAATGATCAAAATTATCAGCATTCGCTTCTACACACACATTCCGCGTATAAGAGCGATGCGGCAGCGGCATTTTGACGACACTCCCAGTAAATAATAACCATATTCACTCATTCATTATTTTCATAAACATGAGCCATTATTGCCGCAATAACATTAAGAAAATTACAATGGAAAACTAGTTGACAGATCATTGCTTGACAACAGAGATAAACAAAAAAAAATTGTCCAACCGCCTTTGCGACAAAGTTTAGTTTTTAATTTGAAACTTTAACACCCTGTACCTCTGTTAGTTTTGATATTTCGGAAAAGTGGCAAATAAAAAAAATACTTATTTTTTTAGCTTTATTTCCTGGTAAACGAAAAGAATCAACTTAAAAATCACCCTGTATATAAAAATATATATACCGTGTGTCCACAGGAGTACGCACCATAGAGATAAGATAATGCTAATAGAATATAAATATCAACCAGTGCTATGACCACCGTCCCTTTTCTTGTACCATTTATAACAATATTGTTTCATACAGTGGCGAGTCAGAAGCCAGAAAACAACGTTTTAGCGTGCCGGCGATCACAGCATTAGCCGATCTTTCTATTCTATTTGGTTATCCCTATGGTGCGTCCTTCCGTGGACACACGGTATATATATATATATATATATATATATAAGAATATTGGTAATGTTTACATTTCACTTTATACAGGATGACAGCTTGTCCGAAAACCTATTTAGCCCGTATTAGATATATTGAGTGATTTTTACTTAGTTAAAAGTGGCGTTTTTCGAAGTTGGGTAAATCCAAAAAGTACAATTTTTCGGAAATTAAGCAAGCTTTCCATACGATTTTTATTATGTGTTAGTTTTAGCTAACTCAACAATGTCAAGGGCAGAAAACAACTTTGTTTCGTAAATGTTGTCCGTATCTTGGGTAGTAAATCATTTTTCGTAATTATTTTTAAAAAATGTTGAATTTTACTGATAACGGAAGTCACGTGGCAACTTTTGTTTGGCCCATTTGTAATCACTTTGCAATTACCTCTGGTCGTTAGTGTTTTATTTTCCAAGAAATTCTAAATATTTTTTTTCATTTGATGCCAGCTTTTTGGCGATCACTTTATTTATTATTTGTTTATAATAATTTTCTTACGTAGTGCACACTGTAGTTTGCGAATTTAAATTCGGCGCCGAGATGGCCTCGCGCCGAGTTGGCTGGCGCCGAGATGGCTCCGCGCCGAGTTGTCCCGGCGCCGAGCTGGCCCCGCGCCGAGATGGAGGCGCCGAAGTGGCGGCGCCGAGATGGCGGCGCCGAGTTGTCCTAGACCCGTTAACTGGCCACCTCTTTCGTGCGATTTGAAGCCGTTAGATTATTTTCTTAGAGGATATGTAAAGTCGCATGTCTACGTCGATAAACCGGAAACAATTGAACACTTGGAAGCCAACATTCGACGCGTTATAGCGATTTACTGATTTACTGCGAAGAATGTGTGAAAATTGGACCTTCAGATTACGTCATGTACACGCCAGCCGCGGCTGTCACATGCCCGAAATCATATTCAAACATAAATGCCATAAAATTATCTTTCAAATAAAGCCAATTTCATGGATATTAAAAACATATTTCTGTGTTTTATTTCAATTTAAAGTTCTCCTCCTCTAAAAAAACACCCTTTACATGCATGCTAGTAATATCTATTCTGCGCATTAAGATATCTTTAAATTCTTACAGTCAGTTTTGCAGTTCACTATAACCTAACCTGAAATATACATTTGATATAAGTATTTAACGACTATTCAACTCACTTGTCATCTGTCAAAAACTGACCAATAAAAATACAAGATTTGACATCTTTGAGCTAACATAAATGAACTATATTGACAATCACACTAATGAAAATAATCGACAATTTTCACTAGTAATTTTAATCAACAATTTTTTGAATTAATTAAAAGTTACAACATACTAACAACAACACTTATTTATTAAAAGAAAAAGTACAACTCAATTTCAGGATAAACAAATAAAAGAAAATTGTTTCAGTTCGATGAATAGTCCGTTGAATACCATTCTTTGTCAAAGTTAAGTAGATTATTTTTGCGGTGGTATCACTACTCTTGTAGTTTCGAATCGAAGCGCAATGAACATTCGTGATACCACCGCAAAAATAGTCGACGTAACTTTGACTGCTCATCGTATTATAAGTGACAGTTCGGTATTTGATGACATTAATAATTTTTATGTCCTACCAGTACATTAATTGAAATTAATGACTCTATTTTAAGGTATCTTAGATACAAAATAACGCTCCAGGGCAGTTATTTTCTTCATAAGAACACTAGGGTTATTATGAAAAATTAACAGTATTTGTTTCCATGGATACAACTTTTATTTCAAAAATTATGCACCACTGTCACAATGAAAATTAATGACAGCTCATCTAATGTCACAAATCTAACTTAGATCAGCTAACTAGATCAATCTTAAATACCATATCATAGTAATTATATGAATTGAATATGAATATGAATTAGGTAAGAAAATTGGTAGGACATAAAACCTTGAAGGCACCACAGGCATTATGAGCTAAGAGCCCGCGATTGTTGTACACACCTCGGGCCAAAGGCCCTCGGTTAGTACACTAACAATCTTGGGCTCTTAATTTACTCATAATGCCCCTTGGTACCTTAATAACTATTAGAGATTTACTTCATATATACAACTTCCACATTAAAAAACACTAAATTCATAACTGGATCCTAAATCGAATCTATAAATCTGAGATCCACATCATTTCTACATTTACAAGTAAATAACCAAGACGTTTAAATACTAAAACATGTTGCCTTTAACTTGTTTCTGGAAAAAATTATTGGGGGAATATTAAATTAAAAGCAGGAAGAAGCTTGTACCATTGATCCGTCTTTCAATAAATTACATTGAGATTTTTTCTAAATGCATGTGTAGCTGTTTTTGCAAATATGAACAGAAGAATATAATTTCAGGAGTAGTAACACAAACTTCTATTAATTTCACCCATTTTGTATCAACAAAATTACCCTTACATTATTAATAAAAGCTAATACTATTAATTATCATATTTTCTCTTGTTTAATTCAATTAGTCTACCCAAAACATACAAATACTTCGTCTTATTATTTTTTGGAAGATTCATTGTACCGTATGACACCATACGGGCCTCGAAGAATTTCTGGTATTTTCTTCTCTCTAGCTCCAACCTGTTTACCTTCTCGATGTTTCTTCCTCTCAACTGTGCCACATTCTTGACGATTTCAATTCCCGCTGTCCTCGATCTTTCGTGTTTTCTTTTTTCTCTTTTCACTCCAGCATCATCTGTTGCAGTCATCTTCCATTTATGCAAATGTTCAAACAATTGCAGCTTCTATGTCTAGCTCTTTCAATGTGATTACGTGTCAGCCTCTATATCTTCTTGATCGACCTGCAATGCTACGTAGGTATTTCGTCTCTGCAACTGTAATCTTTCCGTTGTTTGTGACTTGAATTAGCCGAATTTCTGCTCCATATGTTAAAGTTGCTGCGTAGACTGATTTATACAAGTGCAGCTTGGTTTTTCTTCCAGTTCTTTATTTCTTTTACTGCTTTTAATGTTTGTTTTTCTTATTTCTTGTTCTATAGTTTCGCCATTGCTTATCATTGCTCCCAAGTAGATACCTATTCGTAGTTTACCACCACTAATCTGTTTTGTGCACACGTAATATTTATGTCTGCATTGTCATTGGTATTGTTTTATCGTATTTAGGTTATATTCGTAACTGTAGTCCAAAGTTTTTTCCGTTCTTCGTATTTTTTGTAAATGTTTTTGTAGGTGTTTCCCATGCTCTTCTTCGTTCTTTTAATAAGTTCTGTTGCCTCATTTCGTATAGTTGGTTTTCTTCTACTGCCTAAAAATTCATAATTGAATAGTACTGAATAGTAAGTAGCTACTTTCAAATACAAACAAAATATAAAAACTTATGGTAGATTACAATACATGTAACAACCAATTGGCTTTTCAGAAAGTGCAAAATTTCTTAAGTTATGGGTAATTTTGAAAGCTGATTCATCCGGTGTAGTATTTTTGACATGATAGCCCAAAGCGACATTCATCTGAATAAATTTAACTTCGTTCCTTCAGACAACAATTATTAAATTATGAACGAAAGTTGTTCAAGTTTGAAATTTTAGAATTCGGTTCTATTTAAATTGTTTGCTTAAACAAACTTAAAAACTTAAATTATACTACTGCAGTGAGAATAAAACAACAAATTAACAAAACTATCGTTTATATAGCCACGTATAAAAATAACACGTTGTATACATAAGGGCACTTTTACACTACTACGTCCTACAAAAATTCACAACAAATAAGTTACTCACTTAAAAATATATAAACGTACAAAAACTGGTAAAAACTAAAATACTGCAGATGCCCGATCATTAATAATTGGGGAAATAGAGTTGGTCAACGTCTCTTTTATTGTTGTTCTTCGTATAACCATAGCTGCCGCCATAGCTAGGTCTTTGATATCCACCCACGCTCATTCCATTTGTATTGGCTTGCTGGCCATAGTGATTTCCATTGTTTCCACGATTTCCGTGATTTCCACGATTGCCCTTGCCGTGACTATGGCCAGGCGGCCTGTTGAGGCACTTTGAACTGTCCGTTAGGTCGGCAATTTTGCCTGCTTGAATTCTATAGTTGATCTCATTGGTGTCCAAAGTTCCAGCGGCGATCTTCTGGAAGCGCATGGTGATGAACCACAGCTCTTCAGCACCACGTTTATTGGTGACCACCTAGAATATATTGACATTGTAGTATGTCGGCATTTAAAATTGTTCTTTTAATAATATTGGTAATTCCACTATGCACAACTATAATTCTAATCTCTTTCAATAGTAAAAAAAGTTTGTCATGGATACCTACTAGATTTGCCTAATATTCACTTTTATTATAGTATCAATGTGGAAAATCATCCAAAGACCCTCTAGTAGATTTTTAAATATTTTTGATTTTCAAACTTTACTTGAATGAAACCTTCTACTCATTCCAGCTTTATGACTGCAAATCATAAATAGCTCTATTGGCCAGATATATTATCATATCAGTTATATTGTGTATAAAATTAGACTTAGTTGTGCCTAACCATCGTCACCTACCTTCATAGCACTGGGAAACTGGAGAGTATCTTTGTCTGTGGCTACGATCCCGATGTTGTTTTCACCATAATCTGTAGCGGTGTTCCAGCAGTTAATCGAGGTGTCAGAGACAAGACCGAAATAGGATATTCCGTTTTTGTCAATGGCTTGTGCAGGCGCCTGCGTATGGCGACGGCCAGGATAGGCCTGAAAAGAATTTGCGTTATTTAAATGTGTTCAAAACTCTTTTAAACTAATATTATACTGTAGATTACGCTAAACGAACTACTTTAAGTGCAAAAAAAGGGTTGCTAAGTTTAGTATTAAACAACAGAACCAGTAAGGTGCCCTACATGGAAGTACAGATAATTCACCCAATGACCTTGAGGGTAAAGATGATAGTGTATAAAACGGCAAAGAGACTAAGCAATAGCCAAGGAAAATCAGTTATACATTGAAAGAACAGGAACGTGAAACAAACAAGAGGTAACAACTTGGAAGAAGTATATAAATATAGTTAAGAAATGTTAAAATTACAGGAACATACATAAGCGGTAACTAGCATGGACAATATGGACATTTTCATTAAATACTATAAAAAAAGATTGCCTAACCAAGTAACAATACGGAAACTACAGTAAAGACAAATACAAAAGGGGTTACTCACAAGGAACATGGTATACAATTGTACACTACATCGAGCTGAGCCACGTTGAGTTGAATATAATATAATTGAGGGTGCCTAAGAGGAAAGGAATAAAAATAGATGATCATTACAGAGGCATGGAATTGTGCATTTACGAAAGGGAGAGATGGTCAAAGCAAGTAGTAATGTGGAAACTACAATAAAGGCATTATTGATGAAGAGCACAGAATATAGTACATTAAACTAAAGTGACCATAAGAACAGGAATGTGGAACAGGCAAATATTAATTAACCATATACAAGGTGAATCTTCTAGGCTAAAAAATATTAATAAAAATATATATGGTACAGATTTTCTACTAAAAAATGAACAAAGAACGATATAGAAATTACAATGAAAACAAAATTTCTAAAGGGTCTTCCTCGGAAACCTCACAAGGGGAAGTTGTAACACTAAAGAATATTAAAAATCAAAGGTAATTGAGGTAAAAATATCTTAACGTTCCTAGTAATACTGAAACAATAAAAGAAAACACCTGGTAATGTAAATTACATCAATTTTAAATAAAAAATCTGTAAAGTGGTTTACACGAAACTTTCTACGCTGAAATTGCATCAATTTGCAAAATAGTAGTCCGCTGGGATGCGAACTCTGCCCTCCCAGGCAAATATTTCGAGCCCAGTTTCTAGTCTGGAGCTCGTGTCCGCCGCTTGCAGCCGATTGAACGACTGAGCCACGAACGTGCTCGAATTGTACGAGTTTCTGCTGCGTTATACAGACACCATACTAATTTGTCCCATTTGTGATGTTTATCCTGTATCTGTTAGGTCTTATCAATGATAAAGCCTGAGCTTGATGCAAATTATCACTTTTATCTATTTCTCAGCTAACGCAAATAAACAAAATTTTGTTTTTAAGGTTTGAAATGTTCTCGGTTTCAATATATTCTGCATGCAAAATATCGTCTTCCTTCCAACATATAATTTTTGAGTTATACTGCCAACAGGCTAACAGAAAGACAGGCGAATATACAGACAAACAAATACATAGACAGACAAGCACACGTAATTGAGAACACCTGTTTTCCGTCATCTAGGATCTTCGTATTTTAAACGAGGGAATTAGAAAAGCATTGTCGGCGATGGCATTCCAACTGCAGTGCCCGCGCCTGTCTGTCTGTCTGTCTATCTGTCTGTCTGTTTGTCTGTCTGTCTGTCTGTTACTGGTGTAACTCAAAAAGTATTTCTTGAGAGAAGACGATATTTTGTATGCGGATTCTATGCTTTCCTTCAAAAATAAAGCTGTGTATTATTGCTTTAACTTAAAAGGTATTACTTAGATGCAAGTAATAAGTTGCACATAGCTCAGGTTTCTACCCTTGACGAAAAAGGGTATATTTTGCACCCAATATATACAGGGTGGACACCTTAAAAATATAAAATGCTTATTTTTGTTTCAACGGCGAAATAAATAAAAGTGATAATTTGCACATAGCTCAGGCTTTACCCTTGAAGAAAATGGGAACCAACCTGATACACAGTAAATGTTCTAAAAAATAAAAAAGGTCAACAATAACTGCGTTGCCTTTAAGGCAGCTGCATCTCACCGATGAGAGGCGTCCTTGGTGGCCGCGTCAGCGAACACCAGCTTTACTGGCGGACTACAACCGTTCATTGAAATCGCATCCCAGGGATGGTTTACAAGGGCTGATATGCGAATCCCAACGCCGGTAATGTTTTCTTATTTGAAAATTGACGTAATTCGCAATACCAAGTATTTTTATTGTTTCAGTATTACCACGAGCATGAAGATATTTTTACCCCTTAAAATTGTTTAGTGTCGCAACGTCCATCTGTGATGGAAGTTCTGAGTGAAGCCCTTTGTAGATTTTTTGTACTTGGATTCCGTTCCCATACGGCATATTAAACTTTAAAAAAGGGCGAAGTGGAAAAGAAGTAATCTCTCACATATTTATGAACGTCGACTCTTTGAACCAGACTGTTAAAAGTATTTGTGGCTAACCACATAGGTATCGTATTGCTTTTCTAAAATTCATTTAAATGCATGTCGTTAGATATATTACCGCAGGTGGTTATAATAAATTATGGGACGTGTCTTACCACAAACATACTGACTAATCCTCTATAAAGTATGGTATGTGGTTGACCTGATCAACTTCTTACCTTCTTTGATAGGCCTATATTTATAGATCGTAATTGATGCTTCCTTAAGCCGTTATAAAAAGCAATATAAACTATACTTACATGGAATATTTCTGGGGCAGGACTAGGGTCGTTCTCAAACATAGAGTGATTTCTCAAATGTGAAGTGAGCACCCAATTTTCGGTACCACTGGACATGGCATGGTAGAACAGCACGCGGTCCTGTCCTGGTTTGTAGGGTGACAAATCCATTCCCAAGATGCCATCCATCAGTTCGAACGATTCACCTGAGGAACAATGTAAGCCGTAAGTTGTGAACACTTATTAACATGTCATCACGGTAGTCGGTTTTCTTGTTTAATTGTATTATAATGAACGTTATATAACGTTTGTGTGTGTTTATATATTCCTTTGCTAAACGCGTATTAATTTCTTGTAGTAAACTGATCATAAAATAGACTTAAATCATCTCTCATAACTCTTAATTACCATTAATTAATTCATGACATGTTTTTCTGCACAAGAAGTATATTAAGCTGTAATATGACAGTATGGGATTTCCTACTTCAAAAAAACCAATTTATGGAATAGTGTCATTAAAATATAATTATTGTATTCGTTGGCGGGTTACAACTGCGAATTTATTAAAATTAGGCAGCAAATAGCAAAAGCTGAACCTTACCTTCAATAGTGTACGTTCCAAAGGTAGGGAATGGGTACATGGTTTTATCGATGATCTGCCACGAAGTGTCCTCTCTGACGTCATAAACGATCAAAGAGTTTGCTTGACAATCAGCCATGTAGACAAATGTATCCTTGCACTGTCCTTCTGGTTGAGGATCTCGAACGTCCACAATGGGGGTTACAAGGATCGAATTCGAGTGGAGTTGGTCTTCAGGGATTTCGTATCGGTGGAGTAACTCGTTCTGGAAATTTTATTGTTTAAACAGTTCTGGTTTACAACCATGGTAAACTCACCGTTTCCAAGTCAAAGGCTAAGATCTGAGCTGGGCAAATACGTTTCTCTATGAGCCGACCGGTGTCTAAAACCCATAAGCGGCCACATTCGTCAACCTAAACTAGAAACTGTCAGTCTTTGATCTTCATGACAGTATTACTTACTAACCTTAACTCGATAAACGGATATGATACGATCGTGAGCACAGTTCTCCGGGTGCTCGTGCCACGACCACGACGGGTAAGGGGCGATAATGCGGTTACCGTTGTACATTTTGTCGGTCACTGTGCCCAGGGTGGCTGGTACACCTGGCTGGAATCGGGGGATGGACACGAGTACCTTGTTTTTGCCGCCCATGCGTTCTAAACGATTAATACGTAGTTCCGTTAGCGACTTGGAATTTAACAAATTTTAAAACCTACTTGAATAGTAAACGTCGACATCGATTGGGGCCGGGTGCCCTTCGTTAAAGTCCCCTGAGTCTATAGCAGCTTGCCTGGCTTCCTCTGATGGGTAATCGAACTCTAGCTGAGACCACTCGTATTGCACGGATATGCCTGGGGTTTGAGCCTCGCTGCCGTGGTACCATGTCGTGGCGCAGAAACCTAACACAAGGCACAACCATCTTGTTCCTGAAAATAAACGAACGTGTTATGGTTGGTACAATTTTCCAAATAGCAATCGTCAACGCTACCAGCGATTTACTTTTCAAGTGGACTGTTGGTAAAAGCATTGGAATTATTGAAACTAATTATGACAAAAAATTGTAATTCAAATAGCACATCCTACTTCAAAACTGATCACTATTGAGGCCAGTTTCCAACTAGTTGTTTACAGGCCACGAACGCGAGTGTTTATTTTAACGGATTTGATACCATCTTAGTTGAGCAATTAACGATTTTACGTGAGGATATTTCAAGGATGTGATTTCTCTGCTCTTATAAACGTAAATTGTAGGCACCGAATAATTGGATAATATCAAATTATAGCAATTCAAAATAAGTTTTGTGATTATGGTCACATGGTTTCCCAAAAAGAGAAAATACAATTAAGTCCTTTAGAGTAAATTTAGTGTAAGAGAGATGTTCTGGTAAGATACTGACGCAAGATTTGAATGTTTTTACTTTAAAGCAGTTTGCTACATCTAAAGTTGCATTATTTGAGTAATTTAGAACTTCTGTTTTATGCACAACCGTTTACTTACGTTTTGTAAAAATCAATATTGTTTTTATAAGATTTTGAAACTACAGACTTGTATAACGAGCGTCTGTGAATTTGATCAGGAATTGCTACACGTTCTATTCGAAACCTCTTCATTTATTTCTTCAACTTGAATATTATAATTTTATCACCGTTTTCTCGTCATATCAGTAAATACGTAAACGCCCAACTCTTGCCAATTAATTACCATAACCGCTATGCACTAAACTTCCTCAGGAAACTGAATTTGTGGCTCCAGATAATCAAATTGCAAAGGAAGCGTTGCCTTTCCAAAGCAAAAGCTTCCTTGTTATGGTTTAATCAAGGACGCCAAGTGCAGTTTTCTACTTGGAGCATCGCGTTGAATGCAATAAATTTCAAAACCACTTGCCATATGATACCAAGTTGCTTACATAATCAGCAATTACTAGCTAATTATTAGACCAGCTCGTCTGACCGTTGCGGGTTCCATTATATTTCCGAATTCCAGCACCGCAGGAGCGATATCTGAATTGATAATTCTCGTTTGGTACAAGAGTTGCATTGTTTCGCGCATTGCCTTAGAGTGAATAAATTTTACAGTCCGTACTTTCATACTGCCGCCTGCGATGTCGAGCTTGAAAAAGACCTGTTATATAAAATATTGCTACTAGTTGCAAAAAGTGCGCATGTAAACTGTGACAAATGAGAACTAATCTTACAATCCGCACATGAGCGTTGCGAACATGCGTCGCCAATCAACTTTTCTTTGGTGATATTCAAGAATGTATGGCTCTTATAACAATGGACACGGACACCAATTGGTGAACTGTTATCTTATTCTTTATTCTTTTCGCCTAAGTTATTTCTAAGAGAAAATATTAAATTGGGCAAGATGATGCCTTTTTTATATCTCAAAGGTTTTAGTAAATAAAGTAAATTCTCTTAATTTCACAACAGAATTGGGAACAAAACTGGGGTTTGCTGGTACTACTAAAGCAAGAAATTTTGAACAATGCAGGTTTAGAGTGCAGAAAGAGATAGAAAATATACGAAAATCTGTAGAGGGCTTTACTCAAAACTTCCCTCGTAAGTGGAAGTTGTGACACTAAACAATTTCAAAAATCAAAGGAAGCTAGAAGTAAAAATGTCTTCACGTTCGTAATAATACCGAAACAAAGGAAACACGGCAGTGGGATTCGAACTACAGCGTCTGCGAATACAATTTCAACGATTGGCAGTAGCCCGCAAGCAAATAGCCCTTTCGTTGCATTCGGCTACCGAGGACCCCTCGCATCAGTGGGATGCAGCTGCCTTAAATGCAATGCATTTATTGTTGATCAATTTTGTCTCTTTTACATTTACTCTGTAGCAGTTGGCTCCCATTTTCGTCAACAGTAAAGCCTGATATATGTGCAAGTATTACGTTTACCTATTTCTAAGTTCAAGCAAAATTAAACTCAGTTTCATTTTTCTAAAGTGCTCACCCTGTATATTTTGTTGGATTTTTTCTCGGTTTCATGTCAGGTTGACATATAATCTGCATTAAAAATATTGTCTTCCGTCAACAAATAGTTTTTGAGTTAAACCGGCGACAGACAGAGAGACAGACAGATAAATAGACAGACAGACAGACAGATAAACAGACAGACAGTTAAACAGGTAGACAGACGGAATTGGGAAAACCTATTTTTGAACGTGAAGATCTGAATAAATCTCGGAAGGTGATTTTTTCGCGATTACAATCCATCTGATTTTTAGACAAGGGATGCAGAAAAGCAACTTGCGAAGATGCTGAAAACTGGTGGAAGGTCAAGAAGACTCCTTTATAAAGAAGAACCACTGCTGAATCTGACCGACGAACAGTTTCTTACATTTGCTGAATTTACTATATTGGGAACTATGGGTATTATAGGATGGTCTTGATGGAAGTAAGTATTTTAAAAAGAGCCAGTTTTAGTCAGAAGCCATATATGAATCAACGTCTTCCTGAACTAAAAAAAAAATATTGAGGGATTTAGAAGGAAGTGGAAATATTGTTCTTGCCCGATCTAGCCAGCTCCTGTATGCAAGAGAAATTAAAAAATGGTTTGATATAATCAATTTTGCCGTAAAAGAATATAACCCTATTAACATACCTAAAACTCGTCCCATGGAAAATGTCTGGGTGATAACTTGTGTGGTAAGCACATTCAGAGAAGCAACTAATCTGTAGAATTAAGAAGAAGCGTCGAGAATTGAACATAGAGGTTGATCGCAGGATGATTGCTAAAGTGCCATGTACATTTTCAAAGAATACCAATAGAGCAACCATATTCAATTCATTAAACTTGTACTTACATATATTAATTTTGTTTTGTTCCATTCCCCAATGTGATCCACTTATACCGAAATGATAAATACAACATTTTACAGCTCATTATGGAAGGGAGAATCGATGGAAAAAGGGGACGAGGTTGAAGAAAATTCTCCTGGCCCAAAAATATCATAGCTGAACAGATATGAGTACCCATACATTGATCAGAACAGCTAAAGACAGAGAAAAGGTTGCCGAAGTTGTTGCCAACATTCATTAATGAATACAGCACGTTGAGAAGAAGAAGAATGTGAAACATGTAAAACCCAATGGTTCGACTAGGTCGAAACTTGATCAATCCTTCATTGATAATAGTTAACCTCTCTTACCAATTTGGTGCCCAGTATCCAATATGTAGATCGGTAAATATGAGATTATATAAAATACTGCAATTTTATACATTGTGTTCCTAATCAATTACAGGGTGTTTTGAAATATTGAATAGGCAACACGCTTTACGCCAAATAAAAAATATGTCTTTAGACTTCTCTAAAACCAATTTTAAATAAAATGTTATATTGTTTATATGAATATCACAGGATCTACTTTTTTCTGGTAATTTCTGAAACCTTTTTGTTGAGTGATATAACTCATATTGATCATTGAGTATTTCGCCACTCTACAAATTTAAAATTATTAAATATAGAACGTTTTAGGAAACAGCATATCGGTGTTAACGAGTTGCCTATTAAAATTAGAGAGGAACAAAAGGGACTTAGCTTTTTACTGTGCCTATCTGAAAAACGACCAATTTCTAGTAAATTGCTTAACACTGACAGCAAAAAGGTTTCCTTTTTAATGTTTCTTTTTAATTGTTAATTGATTGATAACGAGGATAGATTGTTTCTTGAAATGATAATTTTTAATATTTTTTACTTATAGGGATCAAAAATACTCAATGCACAAAATGAACTAATTTTTTCTGATAAAAAAATTACGAAAAATCTAATTTGACCTAGATCACCATTCTAACATCATTCCTTCATTCTTCAATTAGATATGGAAATTTTCTGAAATTTATATTTATGTTTTCTTTAAAAGCTGGAAAATGAAAAGGCAAGCAAAATGCTTCTGTAAAAGAAGACAAATCTATAGCTTATACAGATGATCTCATACCGGTAGAGGACGCCCTGTGGAAGGCTAAGAATAAAAAATCTCCTGGATTGAAAAGCATAACGAGTCTACCCCTAAAACTCTTTTCTTCATCTTTTGAACATGCGGTGGATAAGAAAAACAATTTGAAAAAGTGCTAAGTCAAGCGATAAAAAGGGGGAGAATTTATACGTTCTGCCCGTGCATTGGAGCCGTGTTCATGATTCAACAAATTATTGAAAAACGAAGAGGCTACAACTTTGATACAACATTTGATAATGAAACCCGTGACAAACTTTGGAAAATTAGGGAATGTAGATGGTACTCAATCCAGTTTATGTTTAAAATCTCTATATAAGAACACCCAAGTTGTCATAGATCTCCAAAATCGGTTCAGTAAAAGTTTTACTACGAATAAAAGATTTCAACAAGAGGGCAGTCGATCTACAACGCTTTGTAATATTTACGAGTATATTGACGACGATAGTCCTTGAGAAGAAGACCTGCTATTTGCAGATAATCTTGCTGCGGTAGGTACAGGATAACGAACTGTTCAAAATGGGTACAGAATCAACACCACCTAGAATAAAGCCAGATGGCTCTGATGTCACGAGTTCGTGACGTCGCCTATAGTAAGTTTGTAATGACCCTAACGTGAATTGGCTGAACATTATACCTGCACGTTGAAAGCAATTATCGAATGTAATTGAACTTTTTGTAAAAGAAAACACTCAGTGCTTTCGTGAGTGCTTTGTGCTGCTCTGACTGTAAGTCATTTCAGTTTCAATTTTGAATAAACAACCACGTGCTAAATTCCCGGTACAGCTAGTGCAAAAATACATTATTGCGGCATGGTACGCTTTGCTAAAGTTTCAAAGCAGTTTATAGCACAAAAATAAACTTAATTTTAATCAGGAATTTAAGTCGTAGAGGTTTGTTTTATCCACATAATAATGTAGTGAACTTAGTTTTGCACAATTGTGTTCTATTTAACAATTTTTGAATGTCCATAATAACCGAAATTTTGTGTCATAGCTGGGTTCAAAATTTAAAATGAATAGAGGTCACTCTAAGGTATACAAATAATTATATTTTCTTTAAAAAACAATTATTTTATTGAGTACCAATATTATAGCGAGGCGAGGATACCGAAAATTATAATTATTTCAACAACCAATACGTTGATTTTAAAAGTTATTGTGGTAAAATTAATAGTAATCCACTGGCCAAAGGAAATACGAGTCGAAAACGAAGTATATTAACAACTAAGCAAACCAAAGTCAAGTTTCTTGTATTTATTACGCCATCTATAATAAAATTCAAAATCATTTAAAATTAGGTTTCTTTACGGTTTTATATTACAGAAAAGCGAATGAATAATATTAGATCTTTCAGTAACAGAACTACAAGGGAAACAATAATTAATTGTTATAAGACTACGGCGATGCCCACATTAATGTATGGTAGTGAAACATGCGTTCTGACACAAAATCAGCGCTAATACATCTAAGCCAATAAAATAAATGTTCTAAGACCAGATATGTTCGGAAAATAATACATTAAAAATAAAGTCCCAGAGAAAGATGGTAGTAGAGGAGCCCGAACGTTTCAACCCCTGAAGATCAGAAGATTATTCCTTTTGTGTCCAGTTTGCAATTGTTGTGAATTTTTATTATACATTTTACCTGTAAAACTTGATAAGATCAATTTAATATTAGATTGTTTACAGACCGTACACACTTATACCCAAAAATTCTGTATTCAAATTTTTTTACGATAGGTTTAATAACAAACCATAAAAATTCTTCCCTGCGTTGACTATTATAGGTTTAGTTTCATACTTTACTATTTAGTATAAACTTAACAAAGTGCTTTTGTTTCTTTCACACACATTTAAATGTTACTCGAATTCGAAATGCAATATTCTTTTTTAAATATAAATGTTATGTGGTATTCAATATGGCATGGGTTGTTTTTGATTTTGTTAAAAGCCGAATCTTGAAAATTCTCGAAAACTTTCAATTTTAATTTTATATAATTCAACGTAGGTTTTCAATTAAGCTTATTTACTACTACAAAACTGCCCCCAAAATTAGTTTTAGTAATTTTTACACCAACTAGCCATCACAGGCTAGAATTATACAGTTTTACATTTTTTAAATTTATCTAAAATTCTTCATAGGACTCGATAATAAGTACAGTTTTAAAAACATAATTTCTATACAAATTTAAATATAGTTCTGATCTTGGGAATCCATGAAATTGTAGAAAAAAGCTACTGCAGAAGCCCTAATTTAAAGCATTAGGAATCTTTTCTAAATAATTGTTCGACATAATTACACGCATTATAACATCTCGTAAGTAGACTCATATTAACATTAACTACTGCAGTTTTATATCTATGAATGCTAATACACTTTCCCTTTGCTTAATTAAAACGATATTCATGTTCGTCTTTTTGACGTAATCTACATTAATTACAGGGGAATTGAAAGCCGTAAGTTTGCAGCTATTTTACACGAATATTTGCGTAAATGTAAAATCAAACCTGCCTGCAGCACAGAAACTGTTTGAATTGCTAATCTTTATCAATACCGGGTTGATTATTGGACTACTGAATTACTAATTTTGCACATAGTGCGGTAGTAATAAGCTCTCAGCTTATCACCTTATGTTAAGAGGAAGAGCAAGAATAATTACTAATTATTATTAGAAATACAAATCTAGAACTAAAAAATTGTAGCTGATGAAACATTGCTTTAAAAACTCCGAGGTATTTTCAATAGCAATATCTCAAGTGCACGTCAAATTGTCGTTATCGTCTCAGATGCGGTCGTTGCATTTGCGGTCATAGTAATTAACGCTGCATATGCGGTCAACGCCAAAAATTTTAAGTATATCCGACTATTTACTTCCAAAGAAGTGCAATTTACGATCAGCTGCTTTTACTGTTGTTGTTGCTACAATTTGTTCTCATAGTCCAGTTCCATACATTACTTATAGTTTATATTTTGTATTATTTTTATTAAGGAATGAGAATTGTCAGGTGAATACTGCAAAAACATTTTAATTATTAAATAAATACTACGAGGGTGGATTCATACATTCGTAGCCCGACTAACAAGCACGTATTGCACAGTTTTGAGATTTTAGCAATGCATCAAACTAACCTTGCTAGAAACGAGTGATAAATTACAAATGTGGCTGACATTTATAACAAAGTTGTCGTATGTGAGAAACAGCTGTGTGTAGGGAAATTTCAAAAATGGATAAATTCGGGAAGTATTTAAATGTTTACATAATAAGTTTAACCACAGTTTTTTATCGATATGCAAATCGCTAAAATTTTCAAATGTATAAATTTTTTCAAATTCTCGAATAACAGCGGTCACTTGCGACAATTACAAATGTCAGATATATTTTTCATTTATCAATCGTTACTAGCAAGGTTAGATTGAGTCATTAGTAGAATTTGAAAACTGTGCAACTACTGCTTGTTAGTCAGGCTACGAATATATGGATTCACTCTCGTATATTATGGTCCAAAAAGGTATGCATGATAGTTTGTCATTAAAAATAATTACTGCAGGTCGAAGCTTTAATATTAATACAATTAATTTTGTCATATATGAAATTTAGCGTTGTTCTTGAATCATTCTGTAAATAAATACAAAACCTTTTTTTTTAATTAAACGATTATGTGACGAATTGGTATAAATATGATACACTCTCTACAAATCTAGCTTGCTCTATATTAATTTAAAAATATTTCCTTAAGAATTTTATCTTTGAATGCTAGTAACAGTGTTGAGTAATATTACATCCAGAAATTTTAATAATAATAAATAAAACATAAGCAACCAAATAAAATACTATTGAAAAAATGGAAAAAATAAAGCTTCTCCAACCTTTAAACACGGCAATGCTAATACTGACAGTGCTAGTCTCAAGCCTGGACAAAAGGTATAGGTAAGTGTCGTCGACCGCATATGCAACGATAATTACCGTCACCGCAAATGGGATGACCGCAAGTGCGACGATTTCATACTGCCTACAATTTTATCATTTTCGCATGTGAAGAATTTGCACAATTTTATTTGCGCAAGGGATATTCGACAGTCCATTTTCTAAAACGTTACTTCAACGTTAACATCTGTTTTTAAATTGGAGAAATTTATTTGATATCAACCTACAAACAAAACCAAAATAATTTGTAAATTCTAGAATGTAATAGCACCTATTGGCTGAAACTATAAAATTCTAGCTATGTGATTGGTCAACAAATTTTGATATACAGTCATCTTTATTAGAGATTATAATAATAGTGATAATGGCTGTTTGCTGGTGGAATAAACGGAAAAAGAAGTTGAAGTATTTAAGGGTAAGATAATAATTTGTCATTTTTATGTTCTATTAAAGGGCATCAGGCTGCATTGCTAATGATGATGCACGATAATAGTCTATTGTTAGATTAAAGACTATTGCGCGTTGCAGGAAAGTCGCAATGACAGTGACATACTAATCTTTTAGCTGCAGAACATTTCCCTATGTTCTAAACTAAGAATAAAAAATAAGAGTCCTATTATCGTTAAGGCAATTATAAAAAAATATTTTCTATTAGAGCGATTGTTTAGAATTGTATACGTATTTAGAAACTAAAGGAATAAACTTTTCAGCAACAGTGTTTTAACACTCGATTAAGTGCCTAACTACAATAATTGTAAAATATTTAAAAAAATTGTGTGTTATTTCTAATTTTTGTTTTAATGAAGACAAAATGAAGCAGGTAATCTGAAACGGATATACTGGTATATATAAGCTTTCAGTTTAAGAATTTGGGGGTCTAAATGTTATAATATAAATGGTACAAGTAATATGATTTGGTGTATCAATATCACCTCACATACTATATTAATCTCCCTTATAAATCTTCTTTTTCTTCTTCCTCTTATTATAGGCCAGTGGTCTGTTATAACCACAAAGTGGTTCTATGAGCCCTCTTTGCCCTTAGGCCGGGTAGGTGGCTAGCATTGTCCGTCGGAATCGAGGAAGGGTTCTTTTGTTTAGGGGCTAACGACTACCACAGGTGTTAGCGTGGTAGCCGGGGAGCGTACGATTTTTAAAATCCGTGTATAGAGTTCGCTGGGAATTGAACCCGGGCCATCCACCTTATAAATAAATTTTGCTAAATAGTCAAGAAATCATGACCCAAAGTAGCTATTAACTGCCTGACTGGCTGGGAAATGCTATCGCTGAGTACTTATAAGTTTTAACAGTGTAAATTCAAATAAGTATATTTATTTATATTTGGCAATACATTCTTCATAGAATTGATGCCGCTCCTTGGAGCCCTTCTGACTTTGTTAGTGGGGTGGTTCGTCACTCCTCTCCACAAATAAGTATATAGAATTCCAAAAAATCTAGCCATTCAACATTGCTATCATACAGAGATATATAATTTTAAAGAAATTATACATTGAATAGAAGAAGGATATGGCTATAAATGTTTATAAACAGCAGGAGCAATAAATATATAGAACAATTGTAGTAGCCCTATCAGCTATTTTAGTGTGAAAAATAGATTTGTCATGTGCCCTTTGGGCAAAATCTTTTGAAACAAGACAGATAGAATAAGTGAGTATTATGCAGAAAACTGTAGATTAGTTACTGGTTTAACCAATGACGAATTTGTAGTTCCCGTTAGCAAATAAAATTATGATAATATTTTGCTCTGTTAAAATTCCTAGCGTAATTTCTTAAATAATATAGTTGATATGTCTTAAATTTTAATAGTAATTGCAATAATTTTGACTACTAAATTCATTAAAGCAACCATTAAAGTCAAATTCGCTCAAGCAATGTTCGTTGTCTAATCCAATCAATTTCGACGGTTTTTAAAGACTTTTTTCAGGCAAAGTGGCCGCTTATTTCAACATTAAGCTCGAGTTTCAATTTACTAACAGACACGTGCTGCAATTGTTTAAACAAGTGAAAATTGCTGTAAAAAACCAACCTTGATTAGCACGTCGTAGTGCGAGTATCTATAGATAATGCAACGACAAATAAATTTTAAATTTCTGCATCGCGATTTTAATTAAAGCGCGGACAAGAGCGAAACTGCGTATCACTCTCACTCGATAAAAGCGAACTGTTTAGCAATTACATAGCTAATTAGTTATCGAATAGGAACAATCAGACTGGCTCAATTATTAACTTCCTCCATCTGATTAATTTAAATGCAATAATTGGAACTGAAAATTTGAGCGAACCTTCGTGATCGTCTTCGAAGAGGCCAAAGTCGTCCTCATCGGCGAAGTTGGTGTAGTGCCTTTGGACGAATTGGTACGAGTACGACTTCTTCTTGTCGTGCTTCCTCCCGCTGACGCTGAGCAGGCACAGGATTATCCACAAGCACAAATAAGGGCTCGCACTGAGATTCGACATGTCTCTGATTAAGTCCGAAGCATGTGCACCACGCCGACGTCTCGACGCGCGACGTCCATGCTCAGGGACGGCAGAGCTTCAGGCGACTGACGGCGGCCACCGCCAACTTTCTGCCGTTAAAAGCCCCATTGCGTTGCGCCAACAATGAGCAGAAACGTGCTGGTCGAATACGCGGTTCGCTACTGAACCCACACTAAGTCGATCAAATTCAGGCGGTTTCTTTAATACTTTCGTTTCTTATATAATGCAATTATCGGGCGCGAGCCGCACATGAGCACATTACGCGGCCTCTAATGAGCGATCGTACGAACGACGTGCCTACAAATTAAAATGCATGAGCTGGGATTGTTTGATAATTATGGTAATCTGGTGGTGAGAAGTGGCCTTGATGGTTTTGCTCGTTTTTAAAAATGCAAAAAGTCGTTACTGTCATGCTTTGCTACGCCGTTCCGCGTTTTTAGATTTGTAATCATACACCTAATACATAACGGGATGAGACTGAACAATACAGTAACTACGCAATGATACAAAGGGGAAAGCATATTAATAATAAATTAAATTTTTGAGTGCAACAATTCTCAATTTAATCTCAGATCTAGTTTTGGACAATTCTTGAAAAAACAATGAAAGCAGCCTGTATCTCGTTAAGCAGGCAATTTTGGAAAGACATTTGCAAGAAATATTTCAGCACAGCTTGCAATACCTCATGAAAGTACATAACTTTTATCAAAATAACAACCGTGCTGGCGTTAAAGAAAACTCGAAGAATTAAGGAAAGTCAAGTACGTCAGGACGAATGAATGGATGTAAATCGATGTAAATGCTATAACTGAGGCACGACATAACTTATCAAAATCATTTATTCGCCAGTTGCTCATTATCGTTCGCATATATATGGCGCGATCATGTGTAGAACAGCTAACACGTCTACCTAGCATTCGGTAGGTCGTGAGTTCGATTCCCGCAACCGTCTGCTCTGTTTCAGGTTTTTAGGTGGTTTTCCTGGGTCAACAGAGTACCTTCTCTGAGGCGAATTCCGGGGCAGTACTTCTCCTGGCCTCTCTTCCATTTTCCACCCCCTCCTTTCTCTGACCCATCCTATAATTCTCGTTCTTGGCTGAAGAGGGACGCAAGGTCCCTACAGCAGTCCTCCCCCAGTTGGGGGAATTGAAACGGCCCTAAACCTTTCTACCTTTCCTGTAGAACATAATACCGATTCAACAGCTTACAAAGACCCCATGTGTCTTATGGAGTGGGCGAGTGGGCGTCCCAAAAAGCGCATGGTAGAAACCGCTACATGCCAACAGTTGCCGAAGTATTAATAATGGTTTGCACGGTTTCATTTTGTTTTCGTTTTATTTTCACACCTACAATTTTCTTGGGTCGTTTGGTGATGTACAGTCATGTTAAAATAAATCTAGGGCAATGTTTTTTTCATATACAGGCTCAGTCAAGAATTGAAGAATATCTTCATGGATTTCCTGGTATCAGAAAGAGTTACATTAAACTTTAACTGGTAAAGAAATCTGTAACTAAGTAACAAACGACTTCCGGGATTGGACAGTGTCATGATTGAGATCTCAATCATGACACGGTCCAATCCCGGAAGTCGTTTGTTACTTAATGACAATGGCCGTGAAAGCCTCAAAAATCAAATCTGTAACTCTTTGTGATAGCAGGAAATACAAGGAGATATTCTTCAATTCTTAACTCAATCTGCATATGAAAAAAAACATGGTCCCAGATTGATTTGAACACGACTGTACATCTGACCGACTTTCGGAAAATAAAGACAATAATATATTACGGTTCCTTTAATTTTTAAATGATACCAGTAGATAACATACATACTTGATATTTTAAACGAAGAAACTGAAAAATGAACGACGATGAATGCGCAAATTTATGTCTTGATTTGAATAATTTTTAATTTTTTCTTCAAAATTTTGTAAAAAGTGAATAAAAACATATATACGCCACGTGAATTAAGTATTTATTCACTCAAAGATATGATCTCACTCGCACTACGTGCTCGTGAGCTCAACATCTTTTCGGGAATAAAGATATGTTGATAATATTTAATAAAAAGAGGCACCTACAAATGTTTCATAAGTAACAATTTAAAAAAATTACTTTCGAATATGAATTGGAAAATAAACTTGTAATATTTAAATGTTTTATCCAATACTTCTTAGTTATAATGCTATTAGTAGATGGATTTTAGACCTCTAAAGTGGTCATTTATTCACTAGTAGGATAAAAACCATGTCACTCACTACTTCATTGTTGGTAGCACTGCCAAGCTATGTCATATTCGAGATTTGCAGGTTAAGTTTTACGTCAGTCTGTGTCAAATAACGAACAAAACCAAACCTACTAACGTCGAATTTGACATAGACTGACAACACATTTTAATACTGCCAAACATAACACGAATTAGATGCCACTCTATGACGTTTCACGGCTGACAATACAAAATGGATGTTTCTTAGGATATTTATTGAGTTGTTGAATAAAACTATATTGTATTCGTGTTTTAGTTGCGCTTTATCCACTCCAGAAAAGAAAAAAATCTTATACAATAGATTACTATTGTTTTCATACAGTAAATTATAAAAATACACATTGCAATTCCATGCTCTTGTACCCCAAGAAGTCGTCTTAGTTTTTACAATTCCTTTACAGGAGAAGAGGTACTAAAAAGGGTAGAGAGTAGAGGTAGAGCTGTCAATAAAACAGTGTATGTAATATATTCTAATCCAATAGAGTGATCTAAAATTAAAACAGTTGAAAGTCTTAAACGTTGCATTGCTAGGTAAAAGTTTGCTTATTTTTTTTTTAATTTATCCACTATTTGTCTTTACGACATAAATTGTTGATTCTTCATACATCCCTATTTTGCTTTTTCACCTTCTAATCTGAACTAGTGATGGGAAGTTTCGATACTTTTTGCGGACTCGTTCATTCCAATCCCATTTCCGCAAGTGGATCGAGTCCACGGACTCGATCCTCGGATCGACATCGAAATTGAATGTGAATCTCAGACACCCGGGGTCCTCGGTCATTCCGGACCCGTAACGAACAACGCGAGTATCTTTGTTTTGGTGAGTGGTCACGCAGTCGGTAATTCAGTATGTTTATATGTCTCAGACATCAATTGGGCACATACAAAGCCGCCAAAAGCCATAAATCACTGATAACTGATAAAAAAAGCATGCAACTTCGGCCGTATCATGTGTCGCCTGTCGACCTCGAGCCTTTAAAACGAACACATCATCATTTGCTGTTCCCCATCAACACATTGTATTGTATCGGTATTGAAATGGATTGAATAACGGAATGCCAAGGAATGAATGAATGTCCGCGAGAATTGATGCCTCGCGACCTTTTCGTTCCTCGGAACGAATCCGGACCGAAACTTGGACTCGATCCAAATCGATCCTGCCCCGGATTCGATCCTTTGTATCGAATCCGACCGGATCGACACATCGCTAATCTGAACCTTAGGTCAAAAGTTAAAAATTCCGAGAATTGAATACTTGGACTAACATGGCATACACACTTAACGAATCTAAATACGACTCCGTTTTACTTGCGTTTTCACCTCAAGCTGATGGATAGACACCTAGCGAACAGCTCACATGTACCTTTTAATGACGCTTCTATAAAGCCTAGCGCCGGGCAAAACGGTCAGCAAGCTTTTTATGAGAGCTTCTCAGTGCCAAGTTTCAGACGTGTGTGTGTGTGGGGTTACAAGTATTTTGACTTTTACCATTGATTTGATTCGATATTGCTTATGTCCTTTGTATATTTGCTGATATCTTTTATTGTGTTTGTGATTATCACTCTGCCCAACCTTTTCGCTGATCGCTTTTTGTGTTGCGAAAGGAGGTGTGGAATTTGATTCCCGTACACCTTTATAAAATAAATACTATAGCAATGAAAATATCATAGTTAAGTGATTTAGCTATATTGTATACATCAGACATACATAATTTAATTGCTTTTGATGAAAAATGTCACAGCGGGTTAAAACAAATTGTGAGCTATTCCGCATAAAATACTGCATCGTTTAGGTGAATTTGAAACTTATGGTGCACATCATTAGATAGTACTTAGCACTTATGGCTTTGCCTATCATTTCAACGGTTGTTACTTTGATCATTTACATTTCTCTTTTTTAAAAAGTAAATTTTTCAAAACTGAACTCTAGTTCTTCGAATCATAATTATGATTGTTCTATGATAAATCCTTAAGTATGATCTTAAAAGCTCAGATATTTTAAGAACATGTTAAAAAACTAATTAGAGAAAACAAGTAGTGGCAATACAAATATCAATTTTATTTTATTTTTTATTTTCTCCAAGTATCAATAAAAGTTTTAATTTGTGACTTGATATTAATTAACATATCCACAGAATAGGTGTAAACTGCATGATTTAAAGAATACACGAACAAACAAATAACATAGATTTTAAAATTATCAATATATTAAACTGATCACTTTTTGATCCGGCCATAATCACTGTATATCATTGTCGTATGTTATTGTTAAAAAACGAGTAATGATTCAGCACAGAACCTTATTTAGGGCCTTTTTTATAATCAATTTTAAATCTAATTTTAACTAAAGTAATGTTGGATTGTGCATGATGACATGTGTACAGAGCTGGGCAGTATTTGTATTTGTAAATACTTTGTTTTATTTAAACACTTTGTAGTATTTAATTACTAGGTATTTAAATACTTTTTAATGGGCTGTATTTGTATTTGTAGGTGCAAATACTTTGCAAAGTATTTACTATTTAAATACTATTGTGTAAGCATTTAAATACTTTTAGGCTATTTAAATATTTTTAGAGTATTTAAATACTTTGAGAGTATTTAAATATCTCAAAGTATTTAAATATTTTCAAATGATGACGTATTGGATGTTTAAAATTACGCAAAAAGTATTTACTAGTTGGAAATATATTTCTTGAAGAAATACAGGTAATGAAATAGGTACCTTTGAGAGTATTTAACTACTTTTATTTCTTAAAAAAATATATTTCTAACTAGTTAACTTTTTGCATAATTTTAAGTCTTGTAGGTCATCATTTGAGCTATTCTGGCATTATTAGGCACTTATTCTCAAAATAATAAGATTTCCCCACCAATCACCATGTATAACAAATAGAAACCAAGAAAGCTTTGACTAGGTTTTTAGTAATATTAAATTTATTTATGCCCTTCAAATGACCATAAAGAACCGAATCGAGAAGCTTCAAAGCAATTTATATATGAGAATCCACTACGTGTTACAGCTAGATCTGTTTTTAACTCTTTTTTTATTGGAAATGTACACAGCGCACTAAAATTCAATCAAAATCAAGGTTAGCATAAAATGTAATGAATAATATACAATTATTTTTATATGGTTAAAAAACGTTAATCGATTATAGCCGTTGTGTTTGATTATCACTTTTGAGAGTATCAGTCAAACAAGTATAAATTTGAGTTACCACGAAATATAGTTGCCCAAAAACCTACTACATTAAATATTGTTTGATAGATAAATTCTAATACAGTTTAGCATTTTCGAATTTTTAAATAAACCATCATATTTCTTACAGAATCCTTTCATTTGTCAGTAACGTAAGGGTTTTTTACATACGACATTGCAGTATTAAAATGCTAATTACATGGCTGAGGAGGTAATTCATCGTGGTAGCTTTAGTAAAACTAGCAGTTGAATTTCGATAAACAAATAACCAAATGCAATAGCTGGAAACAAAGTTTATTTTAGGCAAAACAAATACATGTTAAGCAATCAGACGGAAAGTTGTTAAACAATAAAACTTAAAAGTAAGAAACACATTAATAAGTTTAATAAATTTACCTGCTAGGTAAACAGAGTCAGAAACTGTATTAATATGATGAAAAACTCATATTTGGTAAATGGCAGTCTAGTTATACAAATTGTTCGAAATCCGTTCGGAGCATAGGAAATTAATGAGTGCGACAAGAAAGACATAAACAAAATGAGTAGCAAAACAAAGTTAGAATGTAATCATGGCTAGGTAAATTTTTATACTAAAATTAAGTCAATGAAACAAACAAACGCTTCTGTCAAATATTTCATCTGTCTGAAGAGTATAAAGTGAGGTTTAAATATACTATTGTTTTACTATTCACATAATTATTTTTATTTATTTAAACCTCACTTTATACTCTTAATGACGGATTTCGGACAATCTGTATAAATAGTATTATTATTAGTAAATGTTTAACCCACAGAATAAAATAACTAAAAACATTTAAATGCACATTAATCGAAAAATACTAGTTCAATTAAACCAATCAGTAACATCATCTAAGTTTCGTTCAAACAATTAACATGGTCGATCTTAACACCAGAAGCTGCTCATTATAGTAGATCAGAGCTTTAATGCTCTGATCAAGTGATTACACTGCCAAACCAGTCCTCTCAGAGATCCGTACGGATTAAATCGACACAATCCTGTCGAAGTCAATTAATCATTCATTCATTCATTCATTCCGATTTTTTCCACATTTCAAAATATGCAATGCAAATTGCGACATCAGATCATTATATATTTTGCGGTATTGTTTTACCGACACATATTAGTCACTGAAAGGCATTCGAACCGCAATAAGTGGGCCATAAAAAATTGCATAACTTTAGATTGATTAGAGCAGATATAGAAACGGGATCTACAAATTTAGTTCTCATTGATAAAAGCACATATGTGTCGAGTTCCCACAAGGAAGTTGTACAAGTGATAAGGTGAATGTCTGAATTTTTGCACTTTTTTAAGCAAATAATTTTTGCGTTAATCAGCTATTGCGCTCAGTCAAAATGAACCACGCCCATGGGTATCTGCACGATTAGGAATAAAAAATTGGGTCTTAGTCTGCGCTCGCAGCCAACTGAGACTGACTGCGTGGATTAGCTAATAATGAGCCTATAATGTGGATATTTTGCAATGGTCCCTTCAGTCTTTCACTTCTATTAATTGGTAAGACATTCTGCGAATGGTTTCAGTAAAAAATATTTCCTGTAGAAATCGAATTTTAAAGAAATGCAAATAAGTGCGTGATCAGGAAATTGAAGAATATATGCAGATGAAACTGATGGAAACCATCCAATGGCACAGCTTTCTTGACTGGCTGGTAAATGTGTATATCCGCTCACCAACAGTGATTTTAGTAAATTAATTAATTAACCTACTAATGTGTTTCTGTCGCAAGGAAATGGAATCTAATGGAAACCGAGCAAGTGCAGTGCTTGCCATAAAAAGTGAAGGTGAATTATGTGTTTATTAATGGAGAGCCTTAACTTAGAAACCAATTTAAAAGAAAATCAAGTAGTTTCACCCGGATTCAAACACTTGATATGAGACTTATTGTAAATTTCTGTATTTTTTGTCAATTTGCAAACACCCACACTCCATTATTAATGTTAGCAGTTTCAGTTTTGTCTTATCCAATATTATAGCAAGACGGTTTTTCGCATTCACTTCAGTTAGGAAAAATTATTTGTCCAGAATTACAAAACAAGTCTTTTATTGCAAATTGCAAACCTGTTTTTCAAATTAGGATGTTTTAAGCATCCTTGATCTGACAAATTCTTCGTGATATCAAGAGATCTTGTTTGCATAATTTATTATGTTTGGGCGAATTTTAAAAAATCAGGTTTGATCTTGTCTCTTTGACAGATACAGGTGTTAAGTCATTACAAAATTGACAAAAAAGGAGTTGGCAGCCATTTAGATGCTAAAAGATTAAGTGATCAAGACAAAGCAAAAAATACATTTAAATTTAAATTAATAAAAATGTTGTCTAGCAGCGAAGGATGATTTATTATTTTAAGTAAAATATTATTGTACTCGTATTAAGCTTAAAATTTTCCGTTTTCACAGAATATTAGAGAACTACTGTTTTAGTACTAGATTTCAAACTTAATTACTTTTAATAAAAACTTATGTAGACACTGCACAATACATAAAAGCTACTTTCTATGTATTTCTATTCTAACTAGCATTATCGCATAAATATATTTTAAAATTTGCCCATTTATTATTATATGTAAGTTGCCTAAAAATGATATAATATAATTTGATAGTTTTCAGGAATATAGATAGACCAATGGGCTGTAGTAAAATTGTTAAAAAAACATAGAAGATATTTTTCGACTGTTTGAATATTTAAGAAACTATTTATGATCTCTTAAATATTAGTTACTTATAACCGATGGGATTCGATATATACATTAGAAGATATGGTTTTGCTATCCTACTTTCGAAATTCCAGAAAATAGATTATTTGGCATTTAATATATTAAAAATAGGCCACGAAACTTGAAGTTCCATACTTAAGGCTTCTACACAACGTACACATACCATGGCAACAAAGATACTCAATAATTAAGAGTGGTTGTTACTGAAACCTTCATACTCATTTAATGATGATGGTGTAAAGTGTTTTAAGATGGTACTGTAACAAACTGCAATTACTCGCAGAGAGATTTTTACATTTGTTCAAATTAAAATTCATAATAGAAATTAGTTCTACAATGAAAGGTTGCAAATTATACGTAAAGCAGACACGCATAGTTCATATGTTCAATGTTTCGAAACCCACAAGATAATCTATTACATGCGGCCCAAAACAGGGGATTTGACCAAACAAGTTTTTAATTTCAAAGAAGCAATGTCCAGGTGCAGTTTGCCCCGTGGAACAAATGCACACAGCAGATTCCTACGCAACCCCAGTGTAATACAACGTTTCAATTTTATTTCAAAAGTGCGTGAATGCATTTAACACCGACTTTCTGACTACCTTAAGTTTATCGCGGTAAGCTTGTGTATTCAAAGATAAACACCTGCACCATTTTCGTGTCGAGGCTTGTCGTCGCATTTTCGCTCCGAGTAGGCTGTTAAAACAGCAGAATAGCTCGAATAGTATTTATTTCCCGAAGGGCGTTCTTGTTTTGCAAGCAATCGAGCCGCTTGCAATATTGTTTCGCGGGCGAGCTTTCAGCATTGGCTGGATTGCTTTGCTCCTTTCGTTAATTGAAGTCGCTGCGATGCGTCTTTCGCAATAATTAGGCCGAGAACACCGTTCCTCAAGCAGCTACGGGCTAGTATGGGCTATTATGGGCTCTCACGAAGGCTTAAATTCAGCAACCTTGAGCTATCGTTTTGGTTCTTCCTTGAGGCTTACCAGTTTCCCGATTACGCTTCCTTTTGATGTTAGCTTTTTTGAGTGGCGACCTTGGGATTCTGAAAACCATGCAGTGAAGTTTGCCTTGGGTCTTTAGGGAAAACTGTAACGAACAGGATTCCACTTGCGATCGCTGAACTTCATCATTAATTACTTGTAAGTACAAAGGCATTATGCCTTAAACTTATGTCAGTTCCTACTAAGATCTTAGAAAATCAAACTGAAAGTGTTTAAACAACCTTTTGGCTCAATCTTTTATAACGCTAATAAACGAGAATTTAAATAATTCAGAATTGCTGACATAAGCATGTGCATTGTGACTTATGAGCTATAACTAAAGAGTTTGGAAAAGTCACTTGAATTAAAATTTTAACATGTTGTGTTGTCTGTTTTATCCCGATATACAATTACACGTGTGTGTACGAGTAAGTTGGGTTTTATTAATCTACTGTTCAATTGTAAAACCCCGAAGCATTTTTTAGCCTGATCCTTACACCACGCCATATTCTGCTGAGAGTTAAAAGAGCTAGCCGAGGCTTTGTCAACCGCTTCGTTAAAAAAAACGGTACACCAGGAGAAACGAATGATACACCAAAAGTTCCGTTTTGGCAAAACGAATAATCACGAAAGACAGCCGGCGCCGGCGTCGGTTCGATGCGAGGGTGATTTTTCGAATTGCTCTCCGGGGCCAGCGGCAACGGAAAATGCAGCCCTCCGTGGAATGAAATCGTGAACGCTCCATGCAAATTATGCGGGTTAAAAATTCAATTTTTTTAACTTTCGCCTAAATTATGAGATTGAGTGCCAATCTCATCCCAAAGAAGGACGATTCATCCCGGCCCCGATGGCAGAGAATTTCATCATAACGTTTTGCATTTAAATAATTTTCTAAACGACGCGTAAACTTGTACTTTCGACGGGCGGGAGAACAGCTCAGTTAATTAGGATTTTTACTAACATTCATAATGCAGTGTTGGCTCTACGGATTAATGAAAATTACCAGGGTATCCTGCAGGGGTTTAAAATTATGTTAATTATAATTATAAGTAACCAACGGGGAGGTAGTTTCATTGTAAATCAGGCTACCGTCTACATCCTTCATATAGAAGCTTTTCGGCATTCTTTCATTGTTCATTCTGTACACATGTTCAACCACCGCAGTTATTGTACCTTTATCGTAGATGTGATGCTCAGTTTTTTGTAAAGCTCCATGATGTCATTATTTTTCTTCCGTTTCCACTCACCGTTCAGTTTTTCCCTAAAACATTCTGGGAAGTACCTTCTTTTCTCACACTTTGAATTTAAATATTAATTTATGTCCCAGTCGCGTAAGTGCTTCAACAGTGGCTTTATAATTTCTTAATTTTACCTTTATGGTATAGTCTTGGATTTAAAGATATGTTGTAGATTATTTATGCTTCTGTTCTCTGTCATTATTCTTGATAGCATTTCCTTACTTTGATCACTCTCCAGCTCTAGTTTTTCCAGAGTATTTAACATTTTTCCTTCATGTTTTTGTTCTTCGTCCTCTCGATTTTAAATTGTTATATATTGTCACTGCCTAAACTCTTTCTTTGCGTACAGATATTCGGCCTTCATGGTTTCGTTCTATTTTTATTATCATTCTTTGAATTCTTCCTATCTCCTAGATGTTATCGTCACATGATCAGCTAAGGCACCATCTTCTCTAGTGGCAAATTAAATCATAGGGTGGACAGAGGGTCTCCCTGTCTCAGTCTCAGATCTAAGCTATTGCGTGATATCTTCTCGTGTCATTACTTGATAGGTTGGTCTGTTTTATGAAATTTCTCGGTATCGTCAATTCTTCTCTTCAATTAGTTTCAACAATTTTCTCGTATTGATACAATCCTTGGCTTGCTTAAAGTATATACAATTCAATAGTATGTACAGGTTCATATTATTCTGGTACCCTTTCCTTGAATTAGGTGAAGGTGAAAATATAGCTATATAAACTACCAGAAGAAATTGAGGGATTTAACCGTAAAAGAAAACAGCCAAGAAATTAAAGTTTCACGACAGGCTGATATTTTATTGTCAACAGTAGTTGAGGTATTGATCTTCCTTGTCTAAAGTTGGCTGGGTATTCCCTTACAACTTTTTCGATATAATGCTTAACAGTTTTGTAAGAAAAGCTATTCATTTATAAGTCACTCTATTATTTTTTTATATTTTCTGAAAATTCTGTTCTTGGTCTATTTGCCCTTCTTCGGTGGATGTTTCATCTTATTCCTTTGTATTTAGTAATTCTACGGAGTATTCTGACCATCTCACAAGTATTTCCTTCGTTTCTGGTTTTAAAGCCCCGTCTTTGTTTTTAGGCATCCGTTAATGTCCTTTTTTTATTCTACATATAGCTGATTCGTCTGTCGGTGTGTGCAGTCAATCTATTTTTTCTTGTGTGTTTTATTTATCCTTTATACTTGGCGTAGTCAAAATAGTCCTTTAGTTTTGTTTCTTCTGGAATTAGTCATGCTCTTCAATAGTTTTTCTTGCGTTTTCTCTTTCTAGACTTTCTTCTAGTTTATATATGTGTATTTGTTTACTTTATGTATGCTGCAGTATTTTTAGGTTAGAATTCTTGTTCGTTTTGCTTGTTAGCTTCTTTGTTTTAGGTTTCGCTTCTATGTAGTTTATTTCCTATGTTATTGTTGTAAGTACGTAGCGCCAGCGTAAGCGAGAGGTTATGGAACTCGGCTACGGTGTCACGGTACAGGGTTCAATTCCCACATCTGGCAACTGGCGGGCGGCACACCCACTCACTTTAAAAATTGAGTTCCAAAACCGCGGTTGTAGAAGTAGGGAAAATAAGGCAGTCGTCGACGTACGCCGTTAACGGTGTGCCAGATGACTGGGTTTCGGAAAGAGGTATTTCGGCGGCACTGACCCGCCGCGTCTCAGGCCGTATAAGGCGCCCTGGACCTTACTTTAATATAAATACGTGACAAATCTGATTTCGTACACCTCCAAGCAGATATGTTCATGTTTACTTAATTTACTTATTACTGGATTACAGATTTCATCCTCATCAATATCTGCATTTAAATCGCCCACTACTAATTTGATTGGTAAGCACTCTCTAATTCGTGGTAAAATTCGATTTTATTTTCTGTTATTCCTTTCCGTCAGCTAGTGCATAGTAGTAGTAGTAGTTATGGGGAGACCTAAGTCTAGCAAGTAGGTCACCATACGGCCTTTTTGCTAAAACCTCAGTTAGTGCGTGCAGTTAACTAAGCTTTTTCTGCAAAAACGTTGAAATGAGGTAGAAAAATCAAATTTTACAAACTGTGAGAGATAGTAAAAACATCTTAAAGACACTATGTATAGAATTCCGTAAATTATATTAAAACGAGATCGCTTTTAATTTTCTACATGGTGTCATTATTTCTTTTTTTTTTGTTAAATGCATGGCACTGATTACCCATATTTCCGCCATTGGTTAATTGTAGTGCTTGATAATATCGAATTGTAAGTGACCCTATCCAAGTGTACTGTGTACACCATTTGGTTGGAATAACTGCACTAATAATGAGTCATAGGAAAAAGTGTATATTTTTTAGAGAACTTGTTTATTTGAACTTCTTTTTTCTAATTGGCCAAGGATTGCATCATTAGAATATTTCGACGTATTTAATTTACACCGTGTATAATTAATAAGACAGGGATTTATACTACAGGTATGTATATGAATCATATTCTAATTTTTGAAAACTTGCTGGGAAATCGTTTTTCTATGAGAACTCAAACCGCATGACCTTTATTGAATTGAAGTCTTTATATATTTCGAGAATACAAAAAATAATGAGGTGAATATAACGTTTAGTGCTTTCCATGTACTGCCATTTACTGTTTTCATAGAATTTATCTCTGTATTCATGCCAGGAGAAGTTTACATATAAATTAAAACATACAGGCAATCAAGTCTCTTGATATACTATACAATTATTACAGGTAAATACACACACTCCTATATAGGTTGTATTATTCTAAGAAGGTGCTGGATGTTCATTCTTCTGTAGAAAGTTAGAACGCATTAATTTGTTGATAGTAGATTTTTAAACGCTTTCTCTGTTTATTATCTTCATCGTTTTTCTTATATTTAAATTTTTTTAATTTCCTTTTTTCTGAGCTGCCATGTTCAATTTCAGAATATACAAATTGTAGTTGGAAAGGGCTTTAGCTGGTGTTGCTAGTATCCTTGGAGTAAATACAGATTTATTTATTGGCAACAGAATCCCGTCATGGGCATCATTCGCCGCAAAACGTGAGCCGAGATAATTACGTGGGAGTAACAACAATTCCATTCGCACCTGTTTACTTTATCCTCGCTTGATTGTATCTCAATCACAGGAGATGCAATGCCAAGGTCACGTACATGTAAAAGGCGCCTTTCTAAATTACTACCCAGGCTCAACAGATAATTTGGCGTTAATTGTTACATGACTTGCGTTTTACAGCCAGGAATACATTATCTAGATCGCAGTTTTTCCGAGGTGTTGCATCACGTTGTCGTGAGCGAAACCACGTTTTGAGGCGGATAAATGTTGTATTGTCATTCGGACAAATTAATTTAACCCTATTGTACTATTTGACGTGATATGAAATTGTATCTGTTAGAAAACAATTAGTTAGTGACATAGCGGTTTGGCTTTTGATCACTTTGTCAGCTAGTTTAAGGGGTTTGCTTAAGCAGTTGCAGATGTAGTGTTCGGGTCAACATGGGGCAAAATAGGTAATTCCGATTAACATCTTTTTAGGAGTAGCTCAAATAATTTTTTATGTCAAATTCTGAGTTGCTCGTATATTCTGGGATGTTTGTTGCTCTGATAGTGATGAAAGTGTTTCCAGGTTTCAAAACCATACAAGTTGTGAAATGAAGAATATATATAGATCTGGCTATGATTCAGATGTCGATCCCTTTGCTGAAATTCTTGTCTAAGAATTGGGTAAACAATAGATACTAGATCATCTCCAGCTAAGGTCGTTTTCCTTTTCCAATGTCGTAAAGACAACACCAAATGTTACATTTTGGAATTGCAGATATACTTTTCCCTTTCGTGTTAAGAGGCGCTTCTCAGTGTTCAGCTAACTTTGCCAATTTTGAAAATCACAACACACGTTTGTAAAGAACTAAATTGGGCATCATTGCCTAGCACCTAGATGATTAAGAAACAAGGCAAGAAATATTGAAATCATATTACACAATTAACGCATCGATGAAGCTGATGCACTAACGAATTCGTGTACGAGTAATATACAATCCTTACATTATTTTTTAAAGAAGACGATATTGCAAAATTAGAAATTTATGCAGAAGTTGCTGTGCTGTTGCAGCTTTGTAATATTTATAAATTAGACAGAAAGAGCTTAGCAACAAATAATGATAGCTAATGAGATTCATTAGTAACATAGACAAAACGTTACTTTAATTGTTCATTTACACAAATAAACAAGAATTTTCATTCAAAGGAGAATAAGGCAACATGACATAACCTCACCTACATTTTTCACGCTAGGATTTCTAACCATATTAAAACAATTGAACTGATTGGCACTATATGAAAAAGCTTCTTCGAACGGAACCACAAAAATGTGATTCTTATGCTTTTCCATCGATCATCAACGGATATAACAAAAACTCAAGTAATGAATCTTATATAAAACCAAAAGACTTATATTATTTGAAAAATTGGAGATTGTAATACCATGAATGACGGTAGTTAGCACATAACGAGGGTTCAAGAAGTGCGAAAGAAGACAATACAGAGACTACCATGAATAAAGATGAAGCTGTAGCTTCAGTGGTCATGGGTATCAGTGATACTGCACGAGATACGGCCTGCAATTGCAGGCATCTTCCATAAAAACGCCAATTTTTCGGCCTAGATACATAAATAACTATTATATTTCCAAAATAATGCTGTTGGTTTAGCGCACACTTGCCTCAAAGCTCGACCAACTTTGAATACCAAGACAGAAAATGTGTTTGGTTTTATGGGAAGTCAAATTTGCACATCTATGTTAAATTCGAAGTTAGTAGGTTAGGTTTTGTTTGTCATTTGACACACACTGTCTGGTCAAATATATACTTTCTTCATACTACGGAAATGCAAAAGACCACAGGGCTGTATTTGATTTGAATGTCTATTATTTAAAATAACATTCAAAATACCTTTTATTGTATTTCATATGCTAATGTACTACAGTTTTGCATTTAAACTCATTTGGTAAAGTGGTATTTTTTACCATAGCAACGCCGATACTGGAGTATATTGCTGGTGGCACGGTCCGCCCATGTCATATTCGAAGTTAGCAAGTTAACTTGTGCGTCAGTCTGGGTGAAGACTGGCGTCAAACCTAACCTGCTAACGTCAAATTCAACATGACTTGTGCTACCAGCAGTACACTTCAGTACTGCCCAACGCATAACATCTACTGGAGCTGTTTATTGTGTTTCAGTACATAAAAACAAGTTCTGCTCTGTTTGGTTATGTTTTGACATTTAATGTCACCTCTATATAAAAATATAGTATGGCAAATTTTTATATGAAATGCGATACAACAGTACATCCAATGCGTTTGAAAAGTGGTTTTAATGAACTCGTTTGGCAGTGTAAGCACTCTCTAAAGCTGGTACTCAAACCAACCATAATTGTCCCGTAAAACGTTACTTTTCTAAACTTGTGGTGTAATATACTATTGGACATTTCTGTATAAAATGTACACTTGTGAAAATAATGTTTTTTCTACGACCACTACTAAAAGTAGGCCTTTTAGCACTAGCTTGTTTCTCTAAAAATGACGTTTTATAAATCATCGTGTTAAAAGTGAAATCAGCTGTTTACTTTTAGCACATGTACTAAAAGTAAACAGCTGGTACTGAATTTAGAAGTTTAAATTAGAAGTGAGGCTATAAAGTTATTTTAGTTACTTCTTTTATTAGTGGTAAAGTGTTTTTTAAATAACTAAAGCATTATGTAAAATGTGGACTATTATAATTAGTTTTGATAACTAACTTTGACAGCTACTGGCTGCAGAAACAGGTCATCTCTTTACTATGACATAAATTCTAAGTGTCATAAATGGAAACCTTTGTTAAATCGACATTTATGGGTTAACAGCAGTAAATTTAAGACCTTAGAAAAAATACTGTGTGCAAACTCGTGCATAAACATCCACTTTTAGCACTTGTTGCACAAATAGCTATTATCACATGAGAAGTCGATACCCTTAAATCACAATGTCTAGTGAGCAAATAATATTTTAATCCTATAAGGGTACACAACTTGTTTATTTCCACAGACTGAGAAATCTAAACATATCTTCTTGCAACTTTTGCTACTCCAACTTTACAGGAATAACAAAAAAATCCCTATTCGCAAGTGTTATAATTATAAAATTGTGGGGCGAATGATTTAAAAAAAAATATTGAAATTTGATCATTACAGAATTAAAAATTTTCAATTTTAAAAGCTGTGCTTGGGTTGCGTTGATAGTCTTGGGGTCTAATCCAGAATGTGAAATAAAATATCTAAATCAATAAGAACTCAAAATAATATTAAAGCAAAATTGCTAGATAATTTTAATGCTTATTCAATATCAAAAGATCTTAAAGTTATTTAGAAAAAATCGATTTAGTTAAACGGATAGCATTCGTAGTTGTTATCAGAAATCAGGTAAAGGTAACGTTCAGGACGCTTCATTCCACACGTAGGAATACAGCCTGTGACTTGGCGGGTCAGGGCCGCCGAAATATCTTATTCCGAAACCCATTCATCTGCTTCACCGTTAACGGCGTACTGGGTGATGTGGTAAACATCACCCCTTCGACGACTGCCTTACTTTCCCTACTTCCATAACCATGTTTTCGGTGGTACGCAATTTTTAATGTGACTGGGTGGGCCGCCCGCCAGTTAACGGACATGGGGATTGAACCCCGTACCGTACCTTCGCAGCCGAGCTCCCTAACCGCTTAGCCACGCTGACGCACAGAAATCAGGTAATAAGTTAAAATAATGTAATCCGCCAATTAATGATGAATGAAGGTATTTTACAACTTTGGGGTTTAGGCAAGGTCAGCTGTTCAGACAAGGTGTTTTAATGGAAAGTATCACGAAGCTTGAAAATTCAGATATTTTAGGTAGATACATGGTGAACCATGTAAGATGTGATGGATGAAAACCTTTATAAATCGTACAATTGGTAGACGCTAAACGCACTGGTACTAAATGCCAATTAATAAAAAAATTAAGTAAGCGGTTCTAAATGTTCACCACGTGGTGGTTCTTAGTCATCCATTACACAGCAAAATAAGAAAAAATACAATCAAAGGTCGATATACATAATATGGCGAAAACTATCAACAAGTACATTAATAGTTTAATATTAAAACTGAAAATCTAATCTAATTATTTTGTGACAACGCTTATGCCTTAAATACACAGAAGAAACGAAAATTTGAAAATAGAGATGCTTATGTCTATATAATTTTATTATTTCAGTGTGTAGTTTTCTTTCTTCTTCTTCTTCTTCTTCTTTTCCCTCTTCATTTAAGTTGAAAGTCTATTATTAACTACAAGAGGTATTCTATGAGCCATTTTTGGCTGCAACCCGGGCAGGTGGCTAGCCTAACCTGTTGAATTGTAAGGGAGGGTTACTCTCTGTACAGGGCTCACAGATACCTAGGTTTGGTAAAGTTGCAGTTGTAGCTTCTAGACACCTATTACTTGATCTAACCATCTAGGTGGTGATCATACTCCTGACCGTTTCTCGTTTGTCGCGCCTTGCAATACCAGTATTTTCACTTCTTAATTATTTCTCATAATATAGTCTTTAGGATTCCGAAGTGGAAATGCGCTTTTGAATACGAAGCTGTTGTAGTATGGATGTATTTCTTCATCTCGATATCCGCTCTATTCGTTGCACGCGACGCCAGCAAAATATCTCGAATGCATCATTTCGTTATCGTTCTGATATTGTTTTTGTCCATGTGAATATTAGGGATATGAGTAGCCTATTTTGTGCTATTTGTCCCTTCGTCCATATCTTCTGGAGGTTTGCCATTTGTATGCCTCTTCCTATATTAAAATTTAGTTGCACAATTTGTGGAGTGTTTTAACTACTTGTCTTCTCGTGGTCTGTATAGCTTCTGCTGGTGTTTGGTTATTTCCAATTAATTTTCCAGGCTCGATTCTCGAAGTTGTTTAGTTCAAATTGGTTCTAGTTGATTGTTATCGCTGGAGAAAAGTTCACAATGTCTTTTACATGTTTGAAATTTTCTGTATGTTTTTATTTTCCTTTGAATTGTCGTATTTTGATCTTTGTTTTGCTATATGTATCATTTGTTTCACTTTTTTGTGCGTGATTTTCTATTTCTGACGTGTATTCCTGACAGTATTAATTTTGGCTGCTGCGAATGCTATTGCAATGTCTCTGTTAAGTCTTGGTAGCTCGTCTTTCTGTTCATTTGCGTTTCTGTCACATTAATAATAATCCTATCTCTACTACTTCGTGTTATATTTTAGAGCTTATTTTTTTATTATGAGCTCTTATAGTGTATACAATGGAATTTTTTGTTTGTACAGTAGTAGAGGCCCATAAACAACTCAACCCGTTAGCCTTAAGTGCGGTGGGTTGGGTGTCTTTTGTTGTAGGGGAAGTCTTTTGTTAGATATGACCCAGATGTGCCAAATGGTTAGTGGTTTCCTATAAACTGATACATATAAGGTTTTTAGATTTTAGGGATCTGTAAGTCAAGGCGGTGGGCTCTTGAAGCGACTGGAATAATAAATGTTTTTATTGGGTTTATGGTGTTCTTAGTTTTCTCTCATTCGTAAGTATATTCTCTCATCCTGTTTCAATTTATAAAATAATAGTTGAACGCGTGACGATTAATATCTTCTTTTTGATCTTCCATCTGACCTTTGCCAAGAGTTTTTAGAAGATGACGTACGCTAAAAACTTTACCATTTAACGGAATTTGTTCTAATTGCGATTTAGATATTTAAATATTATTTGAGTCGTGAATTTTATTTTACGATATTACGTCTGACTCCCAACCTAACAACTTTCATAAAGTAGCAAACCTATTCCTATTGTTCTAAATAACAAATACAGTCAGGTGTCAAATATAAACAAACCACTAGATTATAAACACGCACAGCATCCATTTAGCAAGTGCATTTTCATCGTACCGCAAGCGATCTTACCAAACGCAAAAAACCGCATTGCCTTGGAGCTGTCCATTTTCTCTTTTGAAAATGCTCTTGCGTACGCGGGAAGCACACGTGACTCATGTGTTCTAACATCAACAATATGCAATTAGCGTCGGAAAGCGCGACAAACAGTTGGCAGCCTTGAGAAGTCACCACGGACGCGCTGCTGCGTGCAGGTGGCCGTGACCAACGCACGTTTTCAATGCCAATGGCACCTAAATTGAGTCGTCAAAGTTCAACAGAACCTGCTGCCGGTAACTCCATTATGACGAAATGCAGACTGACAACTGAATTAAGGCGAATTGTGATTGAATTTGCTGTATTAAGCCATTTGAGGCCGCTGGAACGAGTTAGAATCTGACGCAAGAGGCGCTTAAGTAAAAACTTGGTAAGTTACGATGACCGTTCAGAAATTGAAATAAGACGTGAATAGGGAGTGGTAATAGTTTCAAGGTTTCACATGTTTCAATGGCAGAGCTCGATAATTCCATATCATCACAACTTCCTCTTTGGACTTCAACGAAATCTGTCTAAGGTTCGAAATTGTCACTGCCGCAACTACAGATTTAATGCAAACGTTGTTTTCAACATTTTATATAGACTACAAAATAAACAAACTAACGACAGGCATTTAACGGTTGCCATTCAAAGAATTCTGGCCTTGGTTAAAAAATGTTTATAAAAAATACACAAGCTGGAAAGCCCAAAACTGACTTTGTAAACAGTTTTAGCACAGTTAGTTCAGCATGACTGTATTCTAGATAAACAATTGCTAAACAAAATAAACATTACCTTGCTGATGCAAAGCAAAAATAACTACTTTTTATCAGGAAATTTAAAATTATTATTTTTAAAGTATGTATTTTGTTAACTCGTAAATACCTCATTATTACTTACAACTTATTTAAGACATTTATACAGGGTGTCATGGAAATTAGTGCAAATATTTTGATCCGTAATAGAACTCGCTAAACTGAACAACTTCTCCATTTATAGTTTTTTCGAAAACGCCCTCAAAACTGAGTTAAAATTCAAAACTATTTTACTCTAAAAATGCATACCCGCCTATGGAATAACATTTTAACTTAATGGCACAAAACACAAAAAACATTTCTTTGATATGCAAATCAACAAAAACTGCATAGGTACTGATAAAACCTTTAGTTCACATCTGGTCACCAACGTATTTTATCAATTGAGATAGGGAAGTTATTGACCACGGTTTTTTTTTGTGCAAGAACTTTGCAGTATCGTTCATCTTTAACTTAGATTGGCTTACCAAGCCGCTCGTCAAATTTAGGGGAGATAAATAATTGAGAAAATATATGATTAAATGAAAAACGATAAATAGAAAAATTGTTAATTTTGGTGAGCTCTATCACTGGTTAAAATATTTGAACTCATTTCCATAACACCCTGTATAGTCGCGTGAGAAAAATCAACTTCCGGCTTGTAACGTGAGGGTATTGATAAGCTTTTATCACATATAATAATTCTGTATTTCAGAGTATTTTGACTTATTTAACATTGCGAAAAACTGACCACCAGGCATCTTTTGAAAGGCTTTCAAATACGACATTACATCAACAACGATCTCTTCCTCTGAAGGAAATCTTTGACTACGTATATTCTTTTTAGGTAGGGTTAAGGAACAGCCAAAATTAGAATAATATATTTTATTTTGGGCTAAATGTTTCAGATTTTTATTTGCTGTAGACGAAGGTGCATTATCATTAAGTGACACCATTCACTTCTTTGGAATGATCTTGAATACTTTTGCAATCATATTTTCACATAACCATGGATCCGTAAGTGTCTTGCGATCTTCTACTGTAATGGCTGAAAGTATGAGAGTACTGCTGAATAATACCACGTACGTAACCTTTTTCATAGATATGTATTATTTGGGCATGGTTGGTCTTTCCCAACCTTCATGAACCCACACCCAACACTCTTACCAAATATATACACACACAAAAACAAAGTACGTTTTGTCACCAGTCACAATCTTGTTATTAATTTGATTACCTCCATTATTTAGTAATTTTAGATTATATCGATTAATTCGTACACTTTATGCTTTTTGAAAGTCCTAGAATTTGTGGGGAACAAACGCCTTACATTTTTTTTAAATTAAGGGGATTAGGTGATCAAGTACGATGCTTCTAAGAGCTACGAGTCCAATCTTTGTTGTGCTGTCATTGGGTGTATAACTTTATTGCCCTTTTCAATCATCACTTTAACATCAGATATTGTAAGCCGTCATATGAGGTCACAGAGCAATTTTAGTATACACCTTGGTACGTAAGCTACCCTCCCATAGTATCTATTGCCATTTTATTTGGAATAAGGTTTTCCACCTTCAGTTACTTTTTGAGTTTTACTTTGCTTTAAGTGACTGTCAGAATCAATTGGTCTTTTTTCCAGAAAACCGAAGGCGATCTTCCTTGCGGATTTTTGAATTTGAAGCTTCTTAGGGCGGAGAGAATCAAAGTGTTACTTACTATTTCTGCCAGTTCCTTTGTTTATGGGTCGTAATGATCGACCTATTTATATAACTTTTGTAACCAAACCATGACGCACGATTCAAAAGACAAGTTCATACAAAATATTGAGGTAATTTAGCCCTGTTCGTCATGTACAGCATCGAAGCTTTCAGTGGAGTTTCTATAGCGTCATAGGTGATATGAAGAATATTTAATGGTTTAATGTATTTAAGGTATTTGGATAAACACATTGCATGGCGAAGGAAAGTTGAACAGTATAAAAGGGGGCCAGAAAAAAAGGAAAGTGTCGCTCCTAAAAATGTATTTAAATTTTTCTAAAAAAAAACTGCTTAAATTTATAGTTTCCAACAGACCTCTGAATGTAGTTGTTGGGTTTAGTAAATTTGCAATATTACCGTTGAATGCCGATCGAGTATTAAATATGCTTCTAGTGCAAGACGCCGTAGATGAACTCCCATTTTAAAGTCGAAAAAGCTAAATTTGTCACCGCTGCAAATTGTAACAGTAGACGATATTATCTGATAAAATCAGGCAACACAATACTAGTAGCAGTCATAATTCGAATTCTGATATGAATTCCATTTCTGCGAGTGAAGACGAAAATAAGGAACAACCTACTGCCGGAAATGAAAAGTTTTCTTATCCATGATTTATTAACTGCATCATTTCAGATAGTCTGCTTCTAATAGTGTATCTTCTATCAATGGAGCAGACGTTAATGATTGGTTACATGACGATTTAGCTTAAGTCCTTCCGCAGAATGAAGCAGGCACATCGAGGTGATTTTATAGATTTTTTTATGGTACTAGTTCTTCAAACAAATAACAATGGTTACGAAGGAAGTTCCTTAAGTGAAAAGATCTATCAGGGACTATTCTGCAGGTATTTGCGCCTATCCAGATGTAAAAGGCGAATATAGACATTTGAGAAACTGTCCACGAAAGGGATCCACAAAATGGATCTGTTAACTGGCCACCTCGTTCGTGCGATTTGACGCCATTAGATTATTTTCTTTGCGGATATGTAAAGTCGCATGTCTACGCCGATAAAGCGGAAACAATTGAGCACTTGGAAGCCAACATTTGACGCGTTTTTTGCCGAAATACAGCCTCATTTACTGTGAAGAGTGTGTAAAAATTGGATCTCCAGATTACGCCATGTACGCGCCAGCCGCGGCGGTCACATGCCCGAAATCATATTCAAACAGTAATGCCAAAAAATTATCTTTCAAATAAAGCCAATTTCATGGATATTGCGAACATTTTTCTGTGTTTTATTTCAATTTAAATTTCTCCGCCTCTAAAAAACACCCTTTATAAGGACGTTGTGTAACTCTACCCTACAGGTATCTATTTAATTATAATTGAATATTATGAAAATGTGTACGATCCTATTTACGAAATGGCAGATAAATAGAACCAGAGAACACAAAAATTATGACAAACCACTACGCATAAAAACAAATCAGTATCATAGATAAATAGTACAAGTGTACATAGAATCATATTTAGTCTAGATATCAGTTTTCCATATCTATTACTTACGGATCTAGAAAATTCAACAAAAAATTATTCTATTCGCCCTGTATTCGCTTCCATGCAATTTCGTTTATACGAAACGTTAAGGGTAGTAATCAACGATAACCAACCCCCCTGCTTTATATCTAGACTTATAAAACTAGTGTTTGACATGTAGTTTTGAGGATTAATAAGGAAATTTACAAAATTTTATTTTGTTTTTCACTAATTTATTTTTTAAAGTTCAAAAATAATTTAAGTGTGGTTTACTCTGAAACTATAAAACATCTGTATGAATTTTACTAAATTGTTTACTTGATAATTAAAGTTGCATCCGACAGGTAAATGAATTTCATTAATTATAGATGTTGAAAGTAGAACATCAGCAGTTTCTAGGACACAATTACAACTGCTGTGTATGGCGACATCTAATGGAGACAGGTACAAGTATATAAACCATATTATAGATAACTGTATATGCCATTATCTACATTTCGGTTTTACATATAATGCAGTAGTTTTCTTTAATCTGCTTGTTATTCTAGATTTAGGGTTCTATATCTACCCATTCTATTATTGGTTTTTAAGTACAGTGCAGTATTTATTATTATCCTTCCCGGTTAACTCATTTGATTGCTTCCTTGCACAGTTTATAAGGTCAGCAACTATGATTATAATTTTTAAAAAATATAAACAGCATTTCTTGTGTTATCTTAGCTGATAAAAATACTGTGACTTTTTTATAGCCCTCTTGTAGTATTAGTTCATCTACTGTGCTGCTTTTATTAGAACGAGTAGGTAATATTTGAATTTAGGAGAGCAGCGTTTTCTCAATATCAGTTTTTACAGTGAAACCGGAAGTTCAGAATTGATATCAGTAAACTTACATAATGGAGGTAATGGTATGCACCGGTATAAATATTGAATACATTTGCTGTTGTTGCCTGGAAATGAGATTTTATTGGGATATGACATCCGTCTTGGAAATTACCTTAGAAATCTGGTTAATAATAACCAGATTTGAAATGCATAAATGTAAACCATAAATTGAATTAATAGTTTAGGCGCTTATGCTCAAGGTCGTAAGGTTATGTTTGTTCGTTTTGATTTTTAACCTCAGTTTTACTCTTTGCTTTCGAGATCTTAGCCGACGTTGTTAAGTTGATTACATTTGAAATTAATTTAAAGAAAATTCATAATTAAATGTAAAATATATACAGTGCACTTGGTGGTAGTTTCTTCCTGAAAATTAAAAAATTGTAGACATCAAGGTGATACGGCTTTTCAAACTGAATGGACTTTGGAAATATGAACTATTCTTGTCGGACCACCTCTTAAAATAAAGGTGGTTACTGAATATGAACTGAAATAATTTGGAGCAGGTGCTTTGCCTCCTAGTTAAATTCATTATTGTTTATAATATATTATAGTAGGCTATCGACTGTGACACACCGTTGTGAAATAGCGGAAATAATAGGAAAGGCTCAGAAAAAATGGATAATGACCAAATGTTTTAACCCATCAATGACGAAACTGAAAGGTTTACTTGCTTCAATGGTGGTTAATTCAGGTTTTGCACATTGCAACTGAAGTAAACAAAACATTATAATACAAATATTGGTGCTTATTTCAATGCTTTAACTTATGTTGTCCCTACAAATCCAGAAAAAAATAGAGTACAAAGATAAACGATTTGTATTATTTAATTCCCTAGCTTCAAATCAAAGTAAAGGTATTATGCATCCCAAAACGTAGCTAAGGTAAATTCTGATATGAACTAATAGCTTGTTTATACAGACATTACTGAAAATGTACGTTTTAGTCAATATTTGAACACCCCAAGGAACTCTATTTTCAGTAACATTTTAACTCGAAATAAAAATGTTATCTTTAGTCTCGCACAGTAATTGACAATACTTTTTGCTCTGGTAATTTATTTTAGTAAACCTTCCAAATTGTTGGTGTTTAACCCTGTTGAGACGTTAGCAGAATTTTCGTAAATTTGCTTTTAAAATCTCGATTTAGAAGTCTGAAGCAATTCAAGAGGTCACCACAGCAAAAATGTGCTACAATTGCAATTCGGCATTTTAATCGGTACGTGCTAGCCCGCATTTTACAACAACTTCAGCAGAATGTAGAAGCAGGACGGATGAACAAAATGCAAGATTTGTGTGCTTTTAATTATTAATTCATCATCCATTGGTTAAACGTTTCGTTGTTCATTTATTGGCGCCTACGATGTAAAAATGTAAGTATATAAAAGAATAGATTTAAATCAATAAATCAGTATTAATTTTGTCGCCTATTTAACACCAAAAGGTATGCTTTCCAAGCCATATACTTGGTCTATGAGGCTGGAGACCGGCGTAACCCAACCCTTAACCAGGAGAACACTTTCTAAGCCAAAAGCTATTTGTGTGTGTGGCTGTAGACCGGAGATCTCCTATAATTAGCAATCACTACGTAAAGTCACTGATACCGGAGTACAGTTGGAAAAACTAAGTTCAACAGTTGCTACAAAGTTGACGATGCCCTTAATAGCCGAACTGTAGTAATAAATCAAACGTCTATAGTGACATTATCTACTTCTTAGATGAATACTGGCGTGCTTATGTTAAACACTAATAAATAACTGGTATTTCTAATCTACAAAAAAGTTATTAGCTAAAAGGTAATTTGTCTTCGACTTATTACAGACGATCATTCTGCAGAGACGTCGAGATATGGAAAGCCACGTGAATAGTGACATTTGTGGATTTAGTAAGTGTTATGTTCTAATGTTGCATGGAAGGACAGATTGGAAATTTTTGAGCATTGAAGTTCGTGGTGTAGCTTTGAATTCTCACGCATTGAGATTTAAGTTACTTGTGAATTGTTTAGGGTAAGTAGTGAGGTAGGACGAAAAAATTTTTTTCAAGTCCGAAAAAAGTTGCGAATTGGGGAGACTAAAAAGGGGTAAATAAATAAATAAGTTTGGTTTATATCTTCCGGTCGCGCATGTGCTCTAAAGTTTGCCGAAATTAGAAAAAAATCACATTTTTACGATTGTTTTTAACATTTTTAAATTAGCCTCTTCCCGAATTTAATAGCTCAAACTCTTATGTGTTAAAACCATAGAAAGTAATGTTTAAATATTATTTGAATCCATCAACATCTTCCCGTCGCGCATTGTTTTCAAAGTTAATGAAATTTTGAAAAAAATTACAAATAAAGGTAGATCATAGTTCAAGGAAAAAAATACTAACTTACATGTTCTTTATATTTGTTAAATTTTTTAAAACAAATCATTTTAGACCATTAGTAATGATTATAAACACATTTTTTTATTGAAAAAACTAAGTTTTTGTGTGAAGAGTCGTAAGACCAAGAAACTGATGTTGAACGATTGAACATCTCCGTTTTCACTCATTCTTAGCTGAAGGTATTTTGAAATCTGATTTATGGGCGAAGTAGTTTTGATAAAACCATCCCTAGCCTTTGGCTTCTGTCACGAGTTTTACACGTCGTTCAACTGCCTGTGTGTGAACTGGGAATGTCTTGAATGTTATATCCCAATTAAGGACTGAGTCACTTTGAATATGTGATTTAATCTCATCGTCACTAATATCTTTTAATAACGGGGGAGAAGATAAATCACAGTCCATCCACTTAATTATTTCCGAGTAGTCTTGAGCCCTGAAATTGAGTTTTGGCGGCATGAATGTTCTGATAGTTGTTCTCTTTTGATCTAACTGTCTCGCCTTTGGAATTTGTCCCACTCGAGGTGGTTGACAACAGCAAATTGAACTCTCAGATTGTACTTAAGTGAATAAAGTGCCACACCTGAACTTCAAGAAATAGTTGTTTTATTTTGAAGTAGTGCATGCCAATGTGGTTTAGTATTAAAACAACTAATACTTTACAGAAGGACCAAAACTTGTGTACCAATCAATACAATCTTCAAGGTACCTGCCTGATTTACGTAATATTGTCGACCCTGTGATCGAACGAAATGGCTTTTTCGCTCATCCAGAACATTTAATGTTACCCATGACACAAGATAATACAAAACACATAAGAGAGCTAGGACTTCGACGAATTCTAAAGACGAGAGTTAGATCAAAAACTACTCGGAAATAATTAACTGGATGGACTGCAATTTCTCTTCTCCCCCATTATTAAAAAATATCAGTGCCGATGAGATTAAATCACATATTCAATGTGACTCAGTCCCTAATTGGTATATAACATTGAAGGCATTCCCAGTTCACACACAGGCAGTTGAACGATGTGTGAAACTCGTGACAGAAGACTCAGGAAAAGTTTGCAGACCTGAGTCTAGTGGTGGTTTTATCAGAACAACTCTGCTGTCAGAGTCAACCATGCCTAGCTTCGCCCATAAAACAGATTTCAAAGTACCTTCAGCTAAGAATGAGTGAAAACGGATTCAATTGTTCAACATGAGTTTCTTGGTCTTACGACTCTTCACACAAAAATTTAAGTTATTTCAATAAAAAAAATTGTTTATTAATACTACTAATGGTCTAAAATGATTTGTTTTTAAAATTTTAACTTGTATTCAATAAAGAACAAATATAAAGAACATGTAAGTTGTTAGTATTTTTTTCCTTGAACTCTGATCTAGTTTTAATTGCATTTTTTTTCAAAATTTCATTAACTTTCAAGGCAATGCGCGACCGGAAGATGTTGATGGATGTAACTAATATTTAAACATTTAAACAATTTGAGCTTTTACATTCGTGAAGAGGCTAATTTAAAAGTGTTAAAAATTATCGTAAAAGTTTGATTTTTTTTCAATTTCGGCAAACTTTAGAGCACATGCCCTTTTATTTATTTTTTTACCCCTTTTTAGTCTCCCAAATTCGCAAAGTTCTCGGGGTATTACTTGGAAAAATCTTTTTGATTTTTTTCGGTCCACTAGGGTGGTAGTAGCTTCCTTGAATTGTTTAGTAATTATATGGCACGCCACTACTACTTGTCAGATTTAGTTTGTAAAGCGTGGTTGCTAACAATGTTAAATGGGTTGCCTATGTTACATGATCACGTCGTCTTCAATCTTTTTCTGATCAATGAAAACGTGGCTTACCATTTTACTAACCGGGTTGCTAAGTTATTGGGAACTGGAAGAGCTTAGCTTATCTTTACAGCGGACTTGATTGTCTAGATCCCAAAAACAACGTCATTTTTAAGAACTGTTTAAGAGAACCTATAAACCACCAACTTTTCGACCAGTAACAGTAACAGTACTTAATTGTAGGGTCGAGTACTATTAGTACACACTCAGGGTCAATTTATAAGCGTTATCGAAAATACCCCAAAAATAAAAAATTAAACGTGAAGAAGCTTCCGTGCTCTTATGCTCAAATTTTAAAACGTTTGCTACAGGTACCTTTCGTGTACAATCGTTCCCCCAATTTTCGTGTCAAATTTTTACTAACCAGATTAATCTTTGCCATTTTCACACAGCAACAATCCAGCAAGTTCCATTTTAGCAACATTGACCTAGACCGAAGCGTGTGACCTACACCCAGAAAGCGACCATGAGACCTCGGCGGGATTTCCACCGACCATGCTATTGACTTCCAAGCAGTAGAATGTGAGTATAAAACAACGTAATGATCGTGATGTTGGATTCCAGTTACGTAACGTGTGGGCGGCTACAGTAAATCTTCAAGTTGAGTCACATAGACACCGCAATAAATTGCGGTAATTCGAACAATACTGTTTCAGGAATCAAGGTTGTGCCGAAAGCGCAATTATTCATTAAATTGGTAATTCTGGGCGATGAGTCCACCAAAGTAGCTTTGAGAATTTAAACAAACGTGGAACAAATTTGTTGTTTAATTATCTTATTTTTGTTGCAAATGGGATTTTGATAGTAGTTCTGGTTTTAAACCAATGAACAAGATCTGAATGTTTTAGTAAATTTATTTTATAGATTAAGAACCCCTTAAGAACGAATCTAACTCCACTATTTAACTAAGGTAAATGGTTAGGAGCTGCCTCAGTACTACAGTGCTACAATAGTACTCAGTGCTACAAATAAATTTGGAAAAGGTGGTATTAGGCAAACTGGCGCATCAATCAAACGTATTTTCACTACATCTAAATTTGATGTTACGGGAATAAAAATTAATCATCGTATTGTATTGAATGCTGAAAGACCCAGGGGTATCCTTCCAAAGGTTATTTCATAACCAGGGGCATATAATTATAGTTAATCTCATGCAAATTGAGTATTGTCACTTTCCAAGTTCTTCCATTATGTTTAACCAGTTAACATTTTCTACCCGATTTCATTATATTCAATTCGATTTTTATGCAATTGGACTCGATCTGATTTAATGTTTTTTCCCCAACCCTATGAAATAGTATAATTATGAACAAACTAATACGAGCGTTTTACTCTTAGTAGTGAGGTAATGTAGTTTCGATTTGTTTATTTTTAGGTTATGTTATTCAATTTGTTTATTGTTATGACAACCAACTCTTACAAACTAAGAATTCCACATTCAGCATTAGTATTTATGCACTTTTGTCCGCGATAGACCTTCAACTCAAGTATTTCTATTCAATCCGAGTATTATTTCCAGGCACATACACATCCCATTAATTTATTAGCCAAAGTCACTTATTGCGTTTAGTAATTTTATCCACATATTCAGCATATCAGAATACACAATTAGTTCCATTAACAATCATTTATAAAACCACACACTGAGACATAAACATGAGTTTTTTATACTTCAAAGAAAGACGAAATAACACAAGTCGTGATGAGTACCGATTTGTAAACAAACAAAAAGCAGGTTTTTTATTTGGCAATGAACTTTACAGCTTCTGCTTAGACACCGACTTCTAGCAAGATCTGGTGTAACCTAGTGTTTGCCTATCTACAGGTGGGAAGGGTGCAGAAGGTCTAAAGAAAAACTTCTAAACAGACATGCACGCCCGCGCAAGTGGAAATTCCGCTGCAAATTTATTCTGGTCGTGAAGATCTGGCTTCCAGATCTAAACTTCGGACTATGGTTGCTCGTCAGGGTTTATTCTGTTAGTCATATCACAACAAACTGGTGAGTAAAAACGTCAGGATAGTGACCTGATTTCTCTAATTAAACTTAATAAACTTGTTTGGTACGTTCTGTGAGGCAAGGTTGTGGTAATGACAATTCACACTATTGAATTGATGAATATTTCGGTAAGGAAAGCTGTGGTGACGAATGTATTTATTAAACAAGATTTTACCTTCAAAACGGTAATGTAATGCACCCGCAGTTAAACGTGTACAGATTTATATTAAGCCAAATGAAATTTGTCATACCTATCCTAGCAGAGACTACTTGAGCTTGCAGCTTATGTTAAATGAGAAATTAATAAATCTGTCTACATACGTATCACTGATTGTCGAAAAGGTTTCAGCAGCCTGAAGGAGCATAAGTTATGGGTCATACTAGCTAAAATGGGAGTTTCAAAACACCTTTATTATCTGATGCGGAAATTCTATACCCGCTGTAGTGTTACAACCGGAAAAGAAAAAAAAATAAATGAGACAGCTACTACCGTCTATGCTGTTGAATAAATATTGCGAATACACTATGAGAAAAACGCCAGAGAACTGGATTGATCGGATTATCTTAGAAGAAGACTAAGTTAATAATAATTCACAGCATGCTGATGGCACTTATTTGCGAATAATAGAATAAGAACTTACATTAATGAGAGACTTGAATGAAGAATTGGAAAAAAAAACGGTGATACACTTACACGTTTTGGTGAAGTTGTCGTTAATGTAAATGTGTGATTTAGACAATTTCACAATCACAAACGACTTTTACTCTCAGAAAGATATACATAAATCTACATGGTCACAGGGTACGTAAAATCTGAGAACAACAATTGACTACAATATTGCCAAAAATAAAACAAACACAAAAATTACATATGTAGGGGTAAAGGGCGGTGGCACAAACGAAATACATAAGGAGAAAAATTCAAAATACATTTTCTTCAGGAAGATTCAATACGAGATTTATATAAAAAAAGTTAGACCAGCAACTAAATGAATTTCAATTCGAAAGGCTCAAGAAAACGCATGGGCATATAGAGAACCGTATACAAGAAACAGCAAAAAAGGCACTAGGGGAAAATGAGGAGATTAGACAAACACAAACCAGTAGTAGCCACAAACAAAAAGAATATTGTATAGTTAAGTACAATGATAGAAGAAGACTTTTGGAGGTATAAGGAGACAAATAGAACAGTTATAAGACTTACAACTATAGCGAAGAATGAGAGCTGGGAGAGAGCTTGCATAAACATTGAGAAAAATTTCGGAATCATGGCGATGAAGGTAAACACAAAGGAAAAACTACTTATACGTTCTATACATAGAAGAACAACTGTAGTAAGATACTATAAATAGCCTTTAAGAGAAAGTAGAACAAACTGTATTCAAGAGAAAATAAAGAACAGATATGTAGAACAACAACATTTATCAGTAGCCCTGAAAAAGTTAGAAGCTTTTAAGACATTCATTTCTAAAATGAGCAATCGCAGAAATTGCAAAAATTACAGATGAATCAGCTTTACAGCAACGATGGGGAAGAAAATGAGCCACAGCTTTAAAATATGTAAGGACTATTACAGGGATGGAATAAACACTGAAAGATTGGAAAAATAAATGCCAATGAACACCTTTATGGCCAGATAGTGATCACACAAGATGAGGAAGACATGAATTTTATTCTACTTCAGAAACCAGGTTTTTGCTCAATCTTATGACGAAAAAGGTGATACCAAGTTTATAATTTTTTGAAACAAAAAGAGATCAGAATTTGCTAGGTCAGGGATGTAGGGTGATGGTTTCATGTTGATGACTTAAGGCATCCAGATAGTCAGTTGTTGCTTTTGTTGTATGGGACCATGCATTATCAGTTATCACAATCTAATAGTAGTACATAATTTCTCCTTTTGGCCATTTTTTCGAAACTTCTTAAAATTTTGAGACATTTGCGTACCAATCGGCAGTAGAGATGCGTCTCTTTTCTACTGCTGTAGTAGCAATATGGTTTTTAGAAAAAAGAAAAACTAGCAGTGCGAATTCATTGAACTTTTGTCCGGTTAGGTTCTGTTCGAAAAACCCATTGAACCGATTAACGTTTAGTTGCAGAATCATAACAACTGGTGCAAGATTTATTACCTGTTACGATATTCCAAACCGAATTCGAAGTGCCGCCTAGAATCTTTCAGGCGCTTCTTAGCACCGTTGTTCTTTATGATAGCGAGTCAGGTGTTGTAGAATCCATCGACAACATAATTTTGCTGCCATCTAACTGTTGTGCCGCCCGAATAAATTTGTAAAATGTCCGTCGACGTGCTGCAATATTTTCATTGTTAAAACAGTTCTTGGACATTCTTTACAGAATTCTTCGCTAAGAAAAAATTTATCCACTTTGAATTCGCTGTACCGATAATAAATTGGCGCGTTAGATGGGACTTCTTCGCCAAATTAATTTAGGAGCGTATCTTCACGCGCTTTAGGCGTTAATGATGTTATAAGATCATAATCAATCGTAGCCTTAAATGTTCCCTAATCAAATTAATTGTCAGGTAAACACAAAATCTTTAAAATTATGATCATTAAAAAACTATTAGAGCAAATCGAAGAAACTAACCTACAATCAACTCCCAAAACATTGAAAAGTAGCTGTGAAATAAAAATAAATCTTATTTGTGTTTAGAAACAAGGCATTTGCAGTGTTACCCTGGTAATATGGTATGTGCAACAACAGACCAGAATAAATAAATAAGGACTGTCACTGAATGGAGGGTAACAGGGCGAAGAAACAAAGGAAGGTCGTATAGGGATAAAGTGGGCGAAGAAATGCAGAAAAGAGGCCTGGAGGACGGCGAATGAGAAGAGCAAGGTCCAAAAACTAAAATTCTTTGTTAAATCGAGCTCATTGTTTAGTAAATCAAATATTGGCTTTTGATAATTTAAAAATATTATTTAATAATCATTCAATTCCTAAAATCTAGCCTCATAGTCAGTCAGTCTTTCAGTTGCTTATCAATACATATTAAGTCAATCTTTGAAATTGTACCCTGTGAACTATTTATTTCAACGGTGCAGGTGCTAGTGCTTTTTGAAAATCATAACATCTATGGTATAGAGAGTTGCAAGCATACGTTTTGATTCAGCTGTCACAGATGCTATTCAGAAATCAAGTGTCAAATGGAAAATTTATTTTAATAATTGCACCAGGATCGCATCTTAACCACTGTTTCAAGGCTCGCGAGTTTGATTCCTCGTCGCGGTAATTTTTCTGGTAGTAAGTGCGCTTGCAGCCATCCACAGAATGTCGCCTTTCAGTAGGGGATGGATCGTATATTAAAGATCATTATTTTGATCTTCGTGAATACACAATTTTAGAAATATTGACTTATTTTCATGAAACCGTACATATTTATTAAATGAAGAGCATTTGTTAGCCTACCTGTGTAAGAGAGAGATTATGAACCTTTTCTAATATTTGCAGATAAAAGTATGGGTCAAAAATATTTCCATACCTAAAAAGAAGCAGATTGGTGTACGTACATACCGTTAGTTTTTAACTTTACTCAACCATAATGCATGGCGTTTGTTAATATTCACGGAGCATATAATATACCGGCGGCTAAGCTACTAAACAACTGATTTATCAGCCGTTAAATCGCGTATTGTCTATAAAATGAATGATTTCGTAACGCCTCAGTGAAACCCTACCTGCTAATTTTGAATTAAGAAAAAGAATAGGTTAGAATTGCTCAGTGGGGTTACAATTTGTGAAGGAACAAATAATAGCTATTATCTTACAAGTACGAAATGACCGACTTTTGTTGGATGAGCCGCAGTTTATGGCCAAGCGAGCGCAGCGAGCGAGGCACATAAGTAAGACGAGTCTAAAAGTCCGGTTTCGTGCGATTTGCATACATAATTTGTTGTGCTACTGCTTTGGAAGCGTTTTTTGTAATTATAAAATGACAGTTTAATCGAGGAAGTCGGGAAGAGTTGAGGAGATTATGATTATACCGCAGAATGGGGGTGTCTATTTTGATTTCGAATGGAAATGGTTGTTAGTTTTTGTTGCTACGGTTATTACTACCGAAAAATAAAAGTTACTAGTATAAAAAAGTGGGACTTTGGGGAAATAGATAGCTTTTCGATGCAGTAAAACAAAAAGAAAATTGACATAAATTGAAACAATTCAGAAAAAAATATTAAACAACTGAGAAGCAAAAAACTGTCTCTGTGGTCTCAAAACGACCCGCGTAGCAGTTTAAGAGTTAAAATTGCATGCACCGAAAAAAAATTTTTGAGTGTTGTCGTTCCTGGTGTAGCTTTGAATTATTACTTTGACGTGTGTATGTATTTTCCATAACCTCATTTCACCTTACGGTGTAGGGGCTGATGCTTTATGCACTTGCATCTGGAGGTACAATGCTCAACTTGCCCCGGAGTCGGGATACAAAGTTAGAGTTCGCCTTTTGTGCTTGAGTGCCAACTATTGTGTGAGGTGTGTGTCATGGTGATGTGGTGACCTTGTTACTCTATCTCTTAGGTCTGTGGTTCTGAGTAGAGCACAGTTAATTTGGTGCCCAACTGTGAATTCTGGCCCCCCGCGGGATTTGAACTGAGGACTTGCTTAATGCAAGCCTAGCGTCTACCTAACTGCCCTACGCGACTTCTCAATTACTTCGATGTGACGGTGTTAAATGGATGGCTTTTATTACGTGGTCACGTGGCCTTCAATATTTTTAGATGTCTGTATTATAAAAATAACTGCATCATTTGGCCAGTTTTCTAACCATAATTGTTCGTAGGGTTGGAATTCTCCAGAAATGACATAAAACTTTTCTTATCTTCGATGGCATGACCAAAGTTTATGTGATGAGATCATATACACTTTAATTCTTTAGCATTTTATTATTTCCATCATATGTCACTTTGACGTTTGTAGACAAATAAAAAATGCGAACTGTCATTTAGCTCAAGGATTATTCAATAAAATTGATAGTTGAACCGGTAGCGATATTGGACCCACTCCTGTTTTAACATGTCTACAAATTAGTATAATTGTATTTTGTTTGCATAGTGATCATGGTCTTTTTTAACGAAAAATCGTAAAGAAGGTAATAGTTTTTCTAACTACTTTAGTGAGATTGTGAATTGTCAATTTGACAGTTGTAAATCCTGAAGTGCTTTTGACCAAGTTTCGAATTACTAGATATCACTAAAAAAACTGGTTTTATTGATGCACGACGGCGAAATTTAAACTCACAAAAAAAGGTATCAATTTTACTACTAGTTATACGAATATAAAAAAATGTATTACTAGGTTCAAGTAAATTGTTTACGAAAAAAACATTTAAGCTGAAATTATAAAATTTATCCATGATTAAAGGCGATAAATCTTTGGCTCTCGGGCTCTACTTAGAAAAACGTCATAATTTTAGATTATACCATTTTTAAAAATCAATCAATAGTGTATACAATTTAAAAAAAATTGTTCTTACTAAAAAATAGTAAAACTTGATCTACATTTATTATTTTATTTTCGAAATTGTGAATTACATTTCTCACTTCCAGATTTATGGATGGGATGCAATGTTTGAGCGTCAGTCAGATTACATAAGAAAATCTTCTACTGGAAAATTAATAATACTACGTTAATGCACTTTGACACAAAAGTGCAATATTGCTGCAGTTGTGCGTTTGCAGCTGATAACTAATAGATACAACTATGTTTAAAACAAACATTTGAATTAATTAACTACTACTATCACAGGAAACTAGATTAGAACTTTGAAAAATAGTTCGGGTTTCCATTCTCATTAGAAATGCATTTAGTGCAAAAAAGACACATTATGCTACGAGTATCACGAGTCGTGAATTGCAATCTACTGTAATTGGAAGTAATTGTGATTGTAACATAATAATAACTAAACGTGATAGCCTTAAGTGTGAAAATTAAGAACTATGATAGTTAGTAGAATTGATACAATTTCCCTAAATGTTGTATATTACTTGTACTTGCAGCTACAAAGATGCTAACCGCAACTTCCAATACAAATTGGAATTCTATAACTCCCCATTTAGATATCGTCCAGGTATACCTATTTTAGCAATGACGACTGTCCAAATCACCTAATTGCTTTTCAAATGTCATAGGCAGCCGAATAGCTAATTTGTATAATTGCGGGATTAATAACGCAGTAATTTATAAAAAGCTGCGTTTTCACAAAACAATGCTAACTGGCCGTCCTTGACAATCGAAATCCCCAAACCTGGACTTTTCAGCATTGCTGGACCATTTCTTAGTGCTCTGCACGTGGAGACTAATTAGTTTGTTTAAATACATTCTGGTCTAAAATTATGTTAATGAAAAAGAACGAGTTTTCGGGATCCATTCAAAGCGTTTGTCAAATTTGATTAATGCTTAATGATGTGCTGAAAATAAAAAAAGAAGAAATATTTTTTGGCTTTTTATACAAGTTAAACTAGGTACTAAAATTTAATATTTTAGTTGGCAAATTCCAGTTGAAAAAAGACCAGTGATTTATGAGAGCTTAATTACTGCAGACTACTGTCGATCACGATTTGCTCACAATTGGTCTGACAGCAGTATAGTGATTAATTATTTTACCAATGTGGTTTGCCAAACCGAACGTGAAGTAATAATTTTATTAACTTTTAATGATTCTCCTAAATTTTTTGTCTACACATATTTAGCAAACTTTGTACGAACATCTCTACGTTTCTCAATTTTATTTTTCGTTATTAATGGCACAACCCGACACTTGTTTAGGGTACCAGGGTTTTTAGATGAAGAAGAAGTTATTACTGTCACCCTGTTTCTATTGTGCGTCTAGTTTCTTCCATTCTATTTCTATAATCCAATTATTATAGCTAGTGTTGTTCATCTAAACTCTTGAAATGTTTTATATGTGCTCTTGGCTTAATTTTTACATTGTAATTTGATGTCTTCCTTTTTCGTTCAGAGTTATGTTGGTTGTAAATACTAGCTATATTTGTGTTTTGTATTATGTATACAGGTAAATAATTGTTTAAAATATAATAAAATGTTCTTCTATACAGCTCCATACAGTTTGGAAGCAAATTGAAATCGTAACACGAATTTTCCAGCAGTTTCGAAAAAAATCGTTTCTATTCAATTTTCTAGCATCTATAATATTAATAAAAGATATATAAAAACTGATTGAAGCTTTAAAATAAATATCGGTATCGAATACACTTAAAGACAGCGGTATCGCCACCTTATATTGAAGTTTTTAGTAGGTATAATATTGAGAGCAAATTTGTATGTTCGAAATTTGAGCAATCGTAGAAGGGAAATGTAGAAGTGGGACGATCAAGATCAAATTGTCAGATTTTTTTCCAGTGTGGAAATCTGATTTAAAGATATTCTGTATTGAACTAGACCCATGTGTTCTATTACTCCCCACGGAGATGTCGCTGTTACATGATCTTTAAATTACTAATTCCATAGAATTAAGATACGAGTAAATTCACTTATTCTAAATAGCAGAAGTCTTCTCCGAAGTGTTTATTCAAAACATTTGCGCAACGGAAATTCATGAAAAGTTAATGGGATTATTCGTATTCGTAAGTCCTCGAGGATAGCATTATCAGTTGTAAATTTAATTGGTGTAAACTCCTTCGCACGAGCGGGTATTTTGGAGGGAACTCTCAATGTTAAATTCCAGGAAGCTACTACAAACCCATGCTAAAAAGTCTGTTATCTGGCCAATCAGAAACCAAATGGAAAAATAAACAATTATTGTAATTGCTGTGATGTGGTATAATTAATTCAAACGCAACATACGAGCTTGATTGTAGAAGTGAGTAAAATGCTATTAATAATTAATATTGATTATGATTAAAATCAACTATTCTGATTGAGTTTATCTATCTTGCAATACAAGAAGCCTGATTGATTTTAGAAATTTTAGACTCACCTAACTGCATGTTTCTCAAAATGTCAGCTTTGATGAATGATAATTTAGCCGACGTCTGTAGGCCTGGGCTAACTCAAAATGTCGCAATTAGAACTGTTCACAATCAGTAGCCACCAATAACAACACTGGAGCGAGTCGTAGGTCACTGCGATGAGCAACTTGGTGATGTATGTTTATATACCGAAGATGATAGCGCTATCCGATTTGGTCCGGCACCTGCCATTGGTGCGCTGCGTCTAGTTGGCCGTCCTGTATGCACGTAGATAGCCCGGGTTTTCTCGCGGGAAATTTCCGGCTCAACCGGCTGGCCGGCATTTCCGGCAATGAAGACTTCTGCAGCCGGGTTCCTGGAGATGGTTCTTTTTTTGACATTTTACCTGGAGCGTTTCCCTTACGTCAGCTCAGTATTATAGTGATGCGTCATATGGGGAACATCCCTAACTGAAACTGTTTTGAATTAATAAAACTACATATACTTGGTGTTCGTTTTCCGTATAAAAGCCCTTAGTTCTTAGGGTAGAACCTAATTTTCTATTCTCAACAAATTTTTCTCAGAAAATTTTGCTGTGAGTTATTACAGGCAACAACATTTGAAACATGATGTCCCGCTTCCAAAATTTTTTGTCTTGTATCCATAGGACAGGTGACGCCTGAATTTTCCAAATACTTTGAAATTCTTGTAAACTCGTTATATATTCTTCATTAACAAATCGACCAATTACTCTGGAACTATATTTAGTGCTACAGTATTTATACGAGGTTTATATTGAGGCTGATATAAACAAATTTCAAGCCATATATGACAGTACTTGTATAGGAACCAAAATCTAGATTTTTAATTGAAAAAAAAACTAACATTTTCTAAATTTTGCAATCCAAAACCTGCTTGAAACATTGCTTAGACTGTTTGTAAAATATAATTTTTCACCTTTATAGCACCATGAAATGTATTTGTTGGGCCCATATTTGCTATAAAACATATAATAGAAGAAATCGTAGTTTGATTTTATACATGTACTAACTTTTCATGTTACTTTTGTAGCAGGAACCTTTTTTTTCTAGGTTGTTTTTTTTAATTGTTAATGTCCCTTAATCTGGTCTATGTGTATCACCTTTTTTGTTTAAATGTAATGGAGGACACTATTCTGCAGCTTAAATCTATATTTTTTGGGTTTTATTATGAAGATTAACTATTTAGTTATTACCGGGTTTTAGCTAATTAAAATTCGAGATGGAGTGCGTTTTTGTTCTTCTCATTTCAATCTCACAAGAAATGATTACATTATTTATGTGGTACCTGTAATTAAATGAATTGACAGGATGTGCTTGAAGTATTTGAAATTCATGTATGCTGGTTCTGAAAGCTCTTTGATATGTTTTTTAAAGTTACAATTAATGAATTACACATGAAAAACCGTTTGTTGTTATTATTATTTTAGGAATTTTTACTTCCCACAGTTTGTTCTCATTGTTTACAGTTTTTAAAGTTAATGCGAATATGAGTTTTATTAAAATTATACTGTATTTTTTTTAAAATGTCGTTTAGTTTGCTGTACCTTTAGAGGGTAAGTTATATTATTCAGGGCGTTTTTTATTTCTAACATTTCGAATATTAGGTAGTCTTTTTTGTAGACTATTTGCTGTATTTGTTGTATTAGGTGTAGCAATTTGAATTTTGTTTTAATTTTTGATTTTTTTTTATTTTCCTTTAGTTTGACCTATATATTTGGCTTTCCAATTATTACCTATTTGATAGATTGCCTTTGATTCATTGTTTATCTTTGTTTTGTCGTTAAAGATATTAACGAATTGTAGGTCTATTGTACTGTGATTTTGAAATACTATTAAAGCTAAATTTGTTAAGTCTTGTTATTTTAATTTTGAGAATTTGAGGATGTAGGAAGTAGTTAGAAATATTGGTTTAATGTTATAATTTTATTGTTAAATTTATTTCCTTTGGTTATAAGTTTATTATGTTGTTATTTGTTTTCCATTTTTGTTTTTTTACTTCCCTCGTGTGAAAGACGAAGGAAGTATTGTAATCACGAAAAAATCACCTTCCGAGATTTCTTCAGATCTTCACGTTTCAAGGTCCCTAGATGACGAAAAAGAGGTTTTCTTAATTCCGCCTGTCTGTCTGCCTGTTGGCAGCTCAAAAACTATTTGTCGGAGGAAGACGATATTTTGCATAGATATTATATATCTACCTCTCATGAAACCGGTACAATTCCATACAAATATATAAAGGGTTTTGAAATAGAAGAAGGTAATAACTTTCACATAGGTCAGGCTTTACATTTGCCGAAAATAAGACTCAACCGATAGAGGATAATGTTACAAAACGATAAAAACATTTCAACAATAACAGCGTACTGTTCAAGAGAGGCGCGCGTCGGACTTATTTGAAAGCGGCTTGGTAACGTAAAGAGCTTTATCGACGCAGATAGGATCTCTATGTAGGGGCGCTCTGCAGATGCGGCGGGTTCAAACCCCAGCGGCATACATTTTTTTATTTGAAAATGTATTTAATTTATTAGAAACATGAAGATATTTCTACTCCTAACTTAATTTGATTTTTAAAATTGTTTAGTGTCACAATATTGACGAGGGAGTTCTAGGTAAAGCCTTTTACAGATTTTTTTTAAATTCTATTAGTTTTTGTGTTATTGATTAATTATAAATGGCAATTATTTATTATTAACATGGTTTTAATTCTATTTAAATTTTGTTTGTGAAATATTTCTGATTGCTCTGCCAACTAAATTAGTTATTAATATTTTTTTGTATTTGATTGTAGTCACAGAATAAAAATTTATATAAATAGCAGTGATATTCTTTATAGTTAGTGTCTTTTACCGTTTTGGTTCCTAATGATTGTTAAATCCAGAAAATGTATTAGATTTTGGCTATTTCCTCTTTCAATTACATATTTTAGTCTAGGGTGTAAATACGTCAAAAATAGCATTAACTGTTTGTGAATCTACTGCAATTATGATATCATCTTGGTATCTCTGATAAGAAGATGTATTTTTGATAATAGTTAATATACACTGACAGTATTACAATAACTGATAAAGACAGGCCGATACTAAACTGTCACATATAAATAGGACAAAGACAAATATCAAAGCGTATATGGGGTGATTTTCAATCCGGGACATAGAACATAATTTATGTCACATAATCATGGCTATCCTTGATAATGAATTTGAAAGTTGACTGTTGTTTTTAGCTGTCAAAGTTAATTTGTACAATAAATGCAAATTGATCAATTGAAAAAAGGCTTTATCTCAAAAAAGTTTTATAGTTGGTAAGTTTAAGGCATATTGTGGGTACTTATTCTTAGCTGAATTTCCAAATAGCCGTATTCCATAAATGGCGGCCTAAAAAAGTCTTCGATCCTTTCCAAAGGACGTAGGAACTAGATATTTTTATAGGAGTTAGTCCGCACTATATGACTTGGATTAAAAAATTGCCAAAATAGTACATGCAGATTGAATTATAAAAGATGAATTGGAATAGGGGTCGTTGTGCATACATTTTTTTCACTCAGCCGGGAACTTTTTTGTCGCCGTCACATATGGTTTTTATGGGATCACTTGTCACTTTAAGGTCAAAACTATATTTTAAAATGAAACCGGGAAGAAGTCATGGAGAAAGTTTCGGAGATATGGATTTTACAGGTAGATGTTTGAAATCCATAAATGTATATACATAATAACAATAATTTAGAATTTAAAGACATTGCAAAAAGACAATTTTTACTTTTAGCTCCAGCCCCAGTAAAAAGTAGTTTTTGCAAACATGTATACACAATATTTTTTATGCAATGGCATATTATAATCAAAAATATTAATTTTTTTTTGCAATCGTCCAGAAAAGTTTACGCCGCGGAAGTTATTAGTAACTGCCCCATAAACGAATCTTAAATCCGTAAGTACGTCCTAAAAAATCAACCTTTCGGCACGAAAAATTTTGCATTAAAGTTTACTTTGTTAAATTCGTTTGATATCAATTTCTGTACGCATGGATTAATTTTACACCCGTTGCTTAAGCTAAATTTGCCATTGCCCTATCCACAGGGAAATTTAATAATAATGAAAGAAGTAGGCTTTTTATAAGAAAAATCATGGTAAACACACAATATGCAGTAGGTACGCCTGGCGGAGACAGGATTATATACTAGTTTGTATATAATAAAATGACATGTAATGAAAAGACACTATTCGTTTTTGGAAGTTTAATTTTATCAATTTTAGTTTTAAAGATACAAAATTTATGCTACATTTACTTGTTGTGTTTTGTATTAAAATTTTGGATAAAATTTTTGAGAGATTACATAGAGGGCTCATACAACAGGTTGCATCTAATTGTATGGAAATTTTATGAGTTGGAAAGGTTCAAGTACTATTTGCCATAGGAGTAACCGAAATGGTAGCTAGGCAACAAGTACAATAGTTAGTATAACAAGCTACAACCATCTTGTTTTCTCTTGGTAAAATGTATATCCATTACAGCCTAGCGCACTCATGCTCTATGTTTCCTACAATTTTAGTCAACCGTTATCTAAAGCTAATATGGCTCGAAGAGGGATGCTTTGTTTATATAGTTTTGAAAGACCATACATTTTAGCAACTTGCTGCTAAAATTTATGGCCCTTCATTATGTGAAATCAGTTTTTTATATGTGATATTACCAATAACATTCTTTTCGTAACAAAAATTTTCATCGCGTTAGTAGGATTTTGAATTATTGGTAGAGGGTGTGTTTCCTTTATTATAAGTGTAATTATTTAAAAACAGAATAAACAAAACATCCTTTACAACTAATCAACAACACAATAACCAATAGAATAAAAAAAACAAAAAACAAAAACAGTACAATAAACTTATAACATCAATATTTATAACTATTCTCCACCAATTTTCACATTTAATAATGAAAGCAACTTAACACATTTTATCTGCAATAAGAATCACAATACAAGAGGCCATTTTTTTAGTACCCTTCAAGACAAAACGAAATAGACAGTGAAATAAATAGAACCTATCAAATAAAATGCAATAATTGTGAACTAAAATACATAGATCAAACTAAATACAAATGAAGCAACGTAAAAGTTCCATAACAATTTAATTTGCTACATGTAATAAACCAAATACAGCGCTGTCAGATCATGCTGTTGAAAAATTACATAACTTTAATTTGAATTTTCCGAAAATGTTACATAAAGGAAATAGTCCACAAAATACTAATACCAGATGGGGGAAATACAAATCCCTAAAGCGATTAATTATGGAATTGATATTGATAAATGAAATATAATATCTAAAAATTTTAAATACTTCATGCACATCCTGTCATACCAATTTAGTTATAGATACCACATTAGTAGGTAAATAAAATTCATCATGGACAAAGCCCTAGAATGTGAGTATTGTAGTCTAGGGATCTTATCTGCTTCATAGATTTAACACAAGCATTCAACCGAATAAAGTTACCAGACATCATCAATTTTTTGAAGAAGAGACATATACTAACCCAAATAACAAAACCTTCTTCAACTTAACTCACGCTGCTCCACTAAGATCAGAGTAAATAAACAACTAACCGATGAAGTTCCAGTCTTAACGGGTATTAGGCAGGGTGATAGGTTCAGTTCAATCAAATAATAGACAAAGCAAAGCAAAAGGCGAAGGGTTTCGACATAGTAACGGTGTTAGAATCAGAAGACGACTTTCAAAGGATGCTATTTGAATTCAAAAAAGAAGCTGCTGAATACAACATGGTGATATTGACAGAGAAGATCAAATGAATGTCAGATGAAAATTTATCTATCCACATTAATACCATCGTCCAAGTCAATGTCTTTAACCCATTAGTGCATAACGTTTGTTTTATCGAGCGCCGCCATTTTTGCCGTTATTACAGATTCCTATCACATATGTCACAGTATGGTAATGTCAAAACCTTCTAAGACTGTCAGTGAACACGAGTGATAGTAAACAGTGATACACACACGTTTAAATCAATTAGTTTTAGATCTTTGAAAAGTGATGGATCCGAGTTTATACAACACTAGACACGGCGGGTAAGTTTATGTTATATTTCTACAAGTTTTTGTTGGAATTTTTGTCTACAATTTCGAATTCAGTACGCTTAGACAGTAAGAGGTTATGTTATTATTTACCGAAATTTTTAAATTCTTGTTTTTATAAAGATTAGCGGGTTTATTTTTGGTGTTCGTTTTATCGAGCATTATGCGATATGAACATATTTTTCTGCAAAAAAAAATTACATTAGAGAATGTCAGAAGAAAAGTAAAATAAAAATTTAATGATTTTAGATTATCGCTTGGTGAACTAATCGACTGTATCGAAGAAAGTGATTTTGAAAGCGGCAATATATACATCACGCCGCCTCAAGATGGCCAAGATACCGATATCGACAGTGATCTTTCAGATGATGATCATGCTGGAAACATCAATCACTTAGGTCCTGGGATATTGAGAGCAATGAGTGAGTTTGTCCCTAACAAAACGTATCTTTCTGGCGATGATGTTCCTGTTGGCGACGGCATACAGAATTTGTCCAAGGAATTTGCGACCACAGAAGAATACGATTCCGAGGACGAAATACCCCTTGCAGCTTTGCTTCTAAACGTTAATAATGTTCCTCATAGTTCTCCACCATCAAAAAAACAAAAAAGAGCAGTTTGGAGGAAGCAAGAGCCGCAGTTCAATATACAACAGGTTTGTGATGTAAAAAATCCACCAGCTGAAGTTTACGAAAAAGCTACTCCGGTAGAGTTTTTCAATCTATTCTTCGATGAAGATGTTATTTCAAATATACTGGAGCAGAGTAATTTGTACGCTTCCCAAAAAAACTTGAATTTAAATTTAACTCAAAGTGAATTGCTTGTTGTGTTTGGAGGGCTTCTACTATCTGGTTATGGTAAATATCCCAACAAGCGTATGTACTGGTCTAACGAGAACGATGTGCCAAAAATATTGGCAGAGAGTATTAGACTAAATCGATTTGAAACGATTTTGAGACACTTGCATCTCAACGACAACACAAAAATCGATCCTGAGAATAAACTACAGTAGAACTCGCTTTTAACGATCACGGTTACAGCGAATTCACGTTTATAACGAATAATTTTGAAGGTATATTTGAATTACATTTGATTTAATGCATGCATTTCATGTTTATTACGAATTCGTTTCACGGGAATAACGAACCAAAATTTAAGAATACATTATCAGAACTGATCGTTTTCATCTCCTAATAAAATGTAACCGAAAGATATTAGGTATTTTGTTGTGGCAACATTATAATAAGAAAGGTTTTCTAGGAAAATAGTGGTCAGTTAAATTTTGTAGTAGGCCACTTTCTCTAGCTCTCTCTAGCACTCTGTACAATAGCGCGAGATAGTGGGCATTATAAGCAACTCCGTTTTTCTTAGAATCCAGCAGCTACCTGCAGGATCCAGTTCTTCGAAAAGCGATAATGGGTTTCGCCCGATGTTATGGCTCAGTTCTGTTATCGCATTCTGCAAAACGAAAGTGTTGCGTCATAGCCACATCTTAGCTATTGTATTTAACAAAACCCTTTACAGGATTAAAAATACAATAGCTATAAGACGTTGGCCTATAACGCAACAAAAAGAGTTTTTCAAGTGGATGTATCTTGGTCGATCTTTTACTGACACTCCGTATGCACCTACGCATTTTCTAGTTGTGGAAAAATGTCGGGAGTTAAACGAAACATTTTATCGGTTTCCGAAAAAGTAGAAATTTGCTCAAATTATGACCTTCTTGGGTATAACGAATAACGGTTATTACGAACAAATATAGCGGTCCCGTGGAATTCGTTATAACCGAGTTCTACGTATATAAATTACAACCCTTAATTGATCAGTTAAACTCAAATTTTAAAAAGTATGGTGGTTTGGAGGAGTATCTAAGCGTTGATGAAAGCATGATTCCTTATTATGGAAAGCACTACGCAAAACAATTTATTAAGGGAAAGCCCATCCGCTTTGGATTTAAAAATTGGGCACTATGTTCTAATAATGGTTACTTATTGGTACACGGCGAGTAGACCGAACTCAATAGGCCGAAAGCAATTGAACGAACTCAATTGACCGAATAGCAATAGACCGAAACGTCACTAGACCGAAGCAGCAATAGACCGAAACGTCACTAGACCGAAGCAGCAATAGACCGAAAATCACTCTGTCGAAAATATATTACGGTTACATTTATTAACATTAATAGCATCAACTTTTCTTCACACTTTATTCAAGCTTAGGACTGGCGTGTTTAGAAGTTTTTTTTGTTTTTATTTTATTTTAACTTTATTCTAGTAAATCATACAATACTTAACAGATATATCCTACCCAATTACATATCTACTAATATTAAAAATTAAAATTATGCGCAATCCCACGTAAATAATCGACGATGTTTTCTTGAATATCGAAGTTACTGACAAGGCGCTTTATTCTGTCAGCACAATCCCGATACCTTTTCTGGCTTCTGGGTGGTTCTTCGCCACTTACATATTGCTCTATTTTGAGTTCGTTAAGACTCTGCTCTCGCTGCAGTGCTTCTATAAATTTCCAAATATTTGGATGGTTTGAAGAAACTTGCTGGTCAAAGCCTCGATGCCATCCTTCCACGGAATTGTTGGTTTTAGGTAAATCTTCATTCACACCATCAAAACAATTCCACATAACATGAGGAAAACGCGGCGGGCGACGGTGACGTCGTTGAGGGCGTCCTATCCACGTATCCTCAAAGTAGTCTAGCACACCTTGAGCTTCTTGTGGAATAACATTTTCTTCGCACAACTGTTCAAAGATATCTACTACATTTGCTGCAGGCACGAATGCCAGAGCAGGCAACAATCGCATTGTTAGGGCAAATTCAGGTTCTGCTTCATATCGACGCTGAAGTCCTTCTGACTGGATGTGACGGAAACAACATTGAGAAAAATGGAAAAAGCATCCCCGTTGCCTGGTTTGCGGAAATGCTGCAGACACTGCATTCATCATCCCTAATTCAAAGTCCATAAGTATGCTTATTGGCGAAACTGTCGGTTCAATGTCTTTCAAACTTGTAAGCAATCGAGTGTAGGTTTCTTCGGTTTTATCTGGCAGTAGTGCATATACTAATGGTATAGCATTGTTATATTGCAACCCATGGATTGTATATAATTGGCAAAATAGATGTGGCACAGTTTTAAACGTGCCATCTACGTACCAATGTATGGACTGAGCTAATAGCCGCAAGTTCCTTCTTGTGGAAAAAATTAATATTCGATCGTCGGCGGGTCCAGAATCAAGTAATAGAAAATCTGCTCCATTTTTAGTAATTTTGTAATTATTTGGGATTACAAGTTCTCTTCGATGACCAGGTATAGCTGGAGCAGCATCATGCTTAGTTCGAATGTTTCGTATAGTTCTTTTCATGTTGTCCACTTTTGGCAGTTTTGCTGACGCTGCCTGTGATAATCCTAAAGATGCTTGCGATACTATGAAGTGTGGAGCGTCCTGGGTACGTCTTGCACCTTCTCTAACATTTTGCATTACTTGAGCTGCCTCTATTTCTGCAGCATCAGCTGCATGGTTATGTTGGCCATTTTTTTGTGTAATATCGTTGTCCACTGATACAACACGAACACTACACTTGAATTTTTTATGACGTTCACACCTCCAGTATATCTTCGTATCAATTTGTTTGTCTTTGATGTACAAATGACCATCTAATAACAATTTGCGATGGCCCTTTACACTCTCTATGTACTGCAACACCATTTTCAATATTAACTTTCTACAACACTCCTTAGCAAGCTGTAGACTTGGAATAAATCGAAAAATAAGAAAAATTGCATTTATACCATGGAAAATCCTTAGCGCACAATGCAATTAAGTAAGGTATGTGCCTTACAAGCTATTAGTGTGCTTAATATTCTTATCTATCTTTGTGAGGATTTTTTGACAATAGGATTTAACCAACTTTAACATTCCTATCTCATCGTTAACGATAGGGCCTTTGTTATATATCATTTATACCTTCAATTTAAAAACATCTCTAAGATTTTGTGATTACCATTTTTATGCAGATGACACACAACTATTAATCAAATTTAATCCCGATAAAGTAGATGATGTCAATGCTAAAGTTAATTTTGATCTTAAAAATCTTATAGAATATTCGGAAAAACATAATCTTCAAATTAATGCAAGTAAATGTTATGTGATGTTATTTGGTAGGGCAAAAACTAGAGATGCCAATGTTAATAACATATCTATTAAAATAAGGGATATGTCATTGGAAATTAAAGATTCTTGTAAAAATCTAGGACTTATCATCGATAATAAATTAAGATTTAAGGAACATATTTCTAGCAAATTACAAAAATCATATTTAAATTTAAAAATTATCTTTCAGAACCGATTTTCCTTGAATAAAAAAATAAAATGATTGAAAAAAAAGGTACTCTTATTTTTTAAAATACACAAAAATGTTAATTGGAAGTATTTGTTATATCATATCTCTTAATAGTTATTTAACAAACAAGTATGTTAATGAGAGCGATTAATAATCGAGACATTTTAATGCGCGAGCGCTAGCGAGCGCGTTAATTGTAGATATTATTAATCGCCGATTAACATACGAGTTAGTTACAATATTTTTCCGTTGATCGTATATTATTTGAAGAGAATCTAATTTTATTCCATGAAAAGAATTTGACACTTAAAGTTTTGACATTAATGGTACCGGGTGACCATAAATGATTGTGATTTTTTTCTTAGGTTGGCACTGTTTATGTTCGTGACATTGTAAGTCATGTCAAATATGAGGTTAGCAGATTAGGTTTTGAGTCAGTTTGTGTCAAAACTGACGCAAAACCTAACCTGTTAACCTCGAATTTGACATAGACTTACAGTTCCACCAACATAAACAGATTTTTAAAATCGTTTATTAATAAAAAATATTCATTAGTAAGGGTCATTAATAGACGATTCTCTATACATTAATGGACCCATAAATAAACGATCAACGAAAAAAATTATAATTGATTTTAAATTATTTGGTCCATTTGTTATTAAATTATTTAAAAATTTGACACAAAAATGAAATTTGTTTGCACTGATTTTGAATCACGTAATATCCTGGTTGCTAAGTGAGGGAAACTCAGGTTTGACAATACACGTTTATCGTATCCGTTGATAAGTTAACTTTGAAGTATTTCATTTGGTAATACACAGCGTGGTAAGAAAAAAATAGGAGAAACCAGAAAAAAATGTTTTCGGAGCAAGTAACTGTGACTTTATGTTTGACACCTACTTTTAACCTCTTTAAATAACATTTTTGTCTATTTTGAAAAATAACGGTACTTTATTCTTGAACCATTTTCATTTCATTTTTGAACCTCCCCTGTATACGAATATATTTACATTTTGGCAAGTGCATTTTTAGTTTGAGAAGATGTAGAACTTGTATCAGGAATAAAACACATAAATGGATGATAAAAAAAATCCATGTGTTACAAATTTATGAGGGACAGTATATGTTATATTATACAGATTGGTGGTGGATAGTGTGAATATAGGCAGTCCATTGAGTTAGAATACAGTTATGGGCTTTGTATGCGTTAGACAGAAGTAGACATATATGATTTAAAATCTAGTATCCTAGAATTCGGTGTTTTCTAAAAACAAAACCTTTTGATTCTGCGAATACTAGATGTTAATCGAATATAGGTCTGTTTATGCCTAACGCATACAAAGTCCATAAACTGTATTCACAAACATTTGATTACTTATGTTCACATTTTCCGCCACCAATCTGTATATTATGATATATAACACTGAAATGGGAAAAACATCTCTTACTCATGATACCACATACAACTATGGATTTCATCTACAAAAATACAATTTTATGGTATAACTAGAATTTTAAAACTTTTTTTGAATAACTGTATTATTAATTTTTTTAAGATACTCGTGTCTTTGTAGACAGAAATATGAGATTTTTAGCATCAATTTCGGGCCACACAAATTTCAGGTTAAGTGACCGAAACTCAACTTTGACGATACACTCTTATGGTATCCGTCAATAAATTAACTTTGAAGTATCGCGTTTAGTAATTCGCAGGGTAGTAGAAGAATAAGAAAAACCAGTGGAAATTGTTTTTTAGAGCAGGTGGCTGTGACCTTATATGTGACACCTACTATTAATTCTAAGCAACATTTCAAATAACATTCTTTATCTAATAGACTTGTCTGTCTGGGACGCTGTTTGAGTAAATGTTTCTATTGATGCTATTGTTAATAAATAAATGTAATTTTTCAAGATATTTAATGTGCACATTTACCGAATGTGTACTTTAACCATAACATATTTTCGACCAAGTGATTTTCGGTCTATTGCTGTTTCGGTCTAGTGACGTTTCGGTCTATTGCTTTTCGGTCAATTGAGTTCGGTCAACTGCCTTTCGGTCTATTGAGTTCGGTCTATTTACCTAGAACCTGAATTGCTAGAATG